>JABSTQ010009648.1:0-203628 GCA_013358835.2 Ixodes persulcatus | reverse complement strand
TATAAAAACACAATGACATGAACTAGAAACCACAAACCTTTGGAAGCGTGCGACATAAAACCCGCGCGCACATCAGCGTAAACACGTCCGTCCGCGTCGTCTCGGCCGTGCAATCGCATCTTTGAACGTTATTTAATGCTAGCGCAACGACTTTTGTTTCTAATTAAAAGCATCGCGAACTATTTTAACCATTATTGCACCCCGCGCAAGTGCCTATTACAGTAAATTTGTAATTAAAACAAAACAAAAATAAAAAGGGGCTGCTGTCGCTAAAGGGAACAGCCAATGACGTCATAGTCACGTGGACCAATAGGCAACCTGCAATGCAGTTTGGCGCTACACGTTGCGCCATCTAGCGGCTGCAAAATAAAGAAACTGGGTAGGCCAGGCCTGCGCGGGGGCTGCGGGCGGACGCATCCAGAAACCACGTGTGAACGTTGAATTTCGGATCGGTGTGAGCGTTTTTGGAACCGTTTTTCGTAAACGTAAGTCTCAACTTCACGTCTCTATGACCTCAACGGGTTCCTGTAACATCTCGCCTACTCCTAGAGTTCTCCCAAAAAATAAACGTTGCTACTGCTGCGTGAAAGACGGCCACAGTCGCGAAGGTGACTCAAGCGTCAAACTTCACCGCTTCCCTTCGAGATCTTGGGAAGCGACACGGCGACGAAAGTGGATTACTGCAGTGCGACGCATAAAGTAAGTGAATTTTATAGAAACTGTTGGGGGGATGTGAACGAAAATATATGTGCAGGCTTGGAAAGTGGTTGGACGAGCTCGTTTTGCAGACTACTCGGCAAAATAACATATTTACACAAGTTGTATTACGAGTCGCTTTGACAGCCTCATAGGGAAATACGATAGGAACAATCGGGCCGATTGTTGCTTCGCTGTGACGTCGAGAATCGGGCGGCCCGTTCCGGCACTCCTATGCCGTTCGGCACGCGTGGTCGCAACCAAAACCTTCCAAACCTGCGAGTTTTCAAATAGTGGATTTTCGTAGCACAAAGTTTTGTTTGTTTCAGCAACCAAATTTAATGCTGAGTCTGGTAACAAATGTGACGGCGTGCAGAAAGCAGGCTGCTAAAGTTTTTCTTTAGAAAAAGCTCGTGCGAAGCGTAAATATTCTTCTTACACGTACACTTTGTTGCCTGTCGCCTTTTTACACCAGGCTTTGCAATGTGCGTACGGTTCTGTAGCATGCAGAGTTTGGTTCTAATTACCCAAATTCTAGTGTGTGTGGGCGTCGGGAGGAGAGGACGGCTGAGCGAGGCGCGAGCGGGGGCCAGCCGGCGAGGAAAGAGGAAGAGCGTGCTGCACGAGGCTGGGGCCGGAACGATAGATCCGTTCTGGCTGGTCTGGCCCACGGCGAACCCCGGAGAATTCCACCAGCGAGGTACGGATCAGGACTGGCGGAAGCGGCGAACCCTGACCATACCGGCCTAGTCTATGACGATCCCGGAGTGGTTGCGCAGCGAGACTCTGGCTGTGATAGCCCGGAACAGCTAGCCTATATGCAGCACTGGCGTGGGAAGGACGATCCGCAGGCCTGGACACGGGCTCCGACAGTGAGCTCTGAACGACGGGCGATGACTAGGATCGGCGGGTCCGGACTGCCGGCTCTCGAAGACGGGCAACCGGGATGTACAATAAACCCATTCGCTGCCTTTTCGTTGTGTTGTGTAACTTCCTGGGAGACGAGCGAAGCACAGACCGATCGGGCGGCCACAAGTAGTGAAGACAACTCAAACTGGTGTCCAAATGATGACTCTAGAATATTCTCTCAACACTTGGACCTATCAAGGCTCCCGATGGTCTTAAAAAACCGCATAAAAGAACCAGGGACATGGCACGCAGGGACGCAGGTGCACACGGGGACTGCTGAAATAGGGGTCGCCGCCGATCGCAACGGCCCGACGGGCAGACTGGCCGCCCCATTAACAGAAACGGCTCCGCTTGTGGCGCTGAATGCAGTACTCGCGTGGCGCCGCCTGGCCATTGCCGGCTGCCTATAGGAGTCGATATAGTTTTGTTTTGTTTGTTTTTGTTTTTTCCTTGGCTCCGCCCCCCTGTAATGGGTAGGATTTCAAAATACGCCTCCCGGAGTGTTGAGCAGCCTGCGCGTGATCGGGGCCGTGGTTGCCGGGAAAGCGTGATCGGTGACAAAAAGGTCCGGCTGTGGGGAGGATGACGTGGCCGTGCACTCTCAGAAAAAAAAAAAAGCGTATACTCTTACAACCCCGGTCAACTTCAGTTGGACGCACAGCGCGCTAACGTCGAACCCATCTTTCACGAGCGGCTTAATAGCCGAGTGGTACAACTTATGAAAATGGCTCATGTACGTATTACTGACTAAAAAAAAGAAATCGCTTTTTTTTGCCCCACTGCAAAATCTCAGTGTTTTTTGTTTTGTTTTATTCGTTGATAGGTACTTTAGCTGGTTAATATCTCAGCGTTATCAAGCACCCCGTAAAAGTTTGGGTCGTCTATTCAACCTCAGTGCGCTGTACGTCAAACCAGAGCTTTGGGGTTCATTAAATGAGACAAAAGGGCGTAAGACGACACCCTTCTTTTTTCGAGTGTGACTGCTGTCGGCGTAGTGGCATAACTGCAGAGAATTGAGGATGTGGGGCATAATTATGTCGGAGAGGGTAGTATGCTTCTCAGTACTCCTCACGCGCGTCGCGTTCATTGAAGGGTCTCGGGTCAGTGATATTAATCGGTCAAATGTTTGACCCTGAGTTCGGGTGTCGCAGACATGCTGGACGCGAAACGCGCTTTGTAACCTTGAAAGGGCCATTCCATAGCTTGGCGAGGGAAGCCGAAAATCCTTGGTCGGCGTGGGTGAGTTCGTCGGAGAACCAGATCTCCGACGGAAAATTCGACGTTCCCTCGGCCTTTGTTTTTGGTTGTGCGGGTAGCGAATGCCATTTCTGAAATATAGGCGTCCCAGTCTCTGTGATCGAAAGTGCACAGGACAGCATTGCCCGAAGGTAGCGATCTACTCTCTTCGCGATGTTGCCCAGGGGTGGTAAGGGAAAATTCGGTTGTGTCGGATGCTGAGGGCGTCCAACACTTTTCAAACACAGCACCGGTGTAAAGGTAGCTTGACACTCCAAAAGGACACGAGGATACCCAAACCGGTGAGAATGTTTCCCGGTGTTTTTCCTATATCTTCTTGGACGTGCGTTGACGCAAGGGATGAAGATCGAACCGCTTGGAGAAGTGGTCAGTGACCACCAGGAGGTATCTTTTGCCTTGCGGGCTGCGTAGAAATGGACCCATCATATCACGTGCAACGATCTCCCAAGGATAATAACTCTGGACCGGCTGCATCAAACCAAGGGGCTTTCCGTCTCTGGGTTTGACTGTCTGGTATTGAGGAGAGCAGCAGGCATAACCCAAAGACGTCGCGGTTCATTCAAGGCCAGGTTTTCAATGCGGCAGAGTTTCTGACAAGTTTTTCTTCCATCACTGTGTCTGGCGAGGACATTATCATGATAGTAACATATAAAAGATGGCCGCATTGATTTTGGCACGACCACACGGAACGGCGATGTGGTGGGGTCAAGCTCGTCAGCCTGGGCTGTATACCGAAGCAAAAGATTGTCATTACTGTGAACGTAGGCATCTACTGGTCCAATCGTTCTGTTTTGTTCCTGGGTGTTGGGTTGGTTTAAGTGTGTAGATATTTGCTGGAAAAATCGTCTGCTCGCTTGGCTGTGAGCAGCTGCTCCCGTAAGAAAGTTCATCACTCGTAGCAGCGACCAGCTCCGTGGCTCCCCCCACCTGCCGGGAGTGGGGTGTTCGTTTAGCGCAGCTGAGACTATTGTAAACAATCAAAGGAGGCCGTTCTTGCCGGAGAATATCAACCAACCTCTTTGCCTCGTGCAGCTAAAGTAATAATCTGTGAGTATGAGCATCTTTGAACTGTTCTCAACTACGTATCAAAGTGGATTTATAACCAAAATTGTATATTGCGCCGTTTATCAGATGTTCAGCAAAGGCCCCCCCCCCCCAAAAAAAAAAAAAAAGAAAGAATGTAATTTTGACTTAAAAACAAATATTATGCATGAAAAAGAACGAGACCGATTAATCAACTAAAGGCTGGTAATTAATCAAATTAAAAAATTAATCAACGCCCAGCGCTAGCTTTTTTTATCTCCATGAAATGGCAGTCGCTGAAAAATTTGAGAAAAACGAGTGGCATTTACCCCTTCAACTCGCAGACAGAACAAGGGGCCACATGATCTAGAGACAATTACCAGGAGCGTTCCATTTCAATTTACAATTATTTTTATTTTATTTATCTATTTATTTTTTTTTTTTTGCTGCGGATACCTGTTACTCAGAGATAGGCACACATGTTCGCCTTCTCGACGGACTCGAACATGAGCTGAATGCCCTTGCACCACTTATGTGGCAGCTTCTCCATACCTTGCTGGAACTACTTTATGAGAGTGCCTCCCACTTACGCCTGGATGTGAGGCGTGGATGTCCAGCGTATTAATGACTGCGAAATAATGTCCTTGCAGGTTTTTTTTAATGCCAACCATCATGTGTTAACCACTGGGGGCCTGGCCAAGCCATACCCATACACGACCCAACGTCCGACTGGTTGTAGACGTGCCGACAAGACGGCTGAACCCTCTCAGACACCGGCAGTCACGGCCTCACGTGAATGCAGATGACGCAACGAGTGAGAGGTGCCTGATGAGGTTAGGCTGTCTTTCTGACATGTCGTAGGACCAGTCAGACATTTGGTTGCGCATGGCATGACCGGTCCCCAGGTAATAATCACATGTTCGGTGGCATAAAAAGAAAAACCTACAAGGACTCCATTTCGCTGGCATTGATAAGATGGAAGCAGCTGTCGAGGCGTGGGTGTGAGGCCTTTTCAGAAAGTGGTTTCAGCAGGGCATGGGGAGGCTAGTAAAGCTTGGACTTGGGTTTGGGCTAGTTAGTTGTACACAGCTATATTTGTAGAGTGTAGAACTTCGCAGCGTACCACATTTAGCAATAAAGAGACTGCCACACAGGTGGTGCATGCAAGGTCATTCGTCTCCTGGGGGAGTCTGTCGAGAAGACATGTGTGCCAATCTCCAAGTGACCGGCATTTGTAGTAAAAAAAAATAATCGTAAATCAATATGGTGTTTGTCATAGCCACGCATAGGGGTTGGCAAGGCACGGGTTACGTGCAGAGTTCCACACAATGCTTAGGTTTCACTATTTCCGTCATTGCAACGATTGTTCACGAGCCACTACCCAAATGCATGTTGAGGCATTGATTGTTCCAAGCCCAAATCAAATGTTCTCGCAGTGTCGTGTCAACCGTATGAGCCACATTTAAATATTACCGTGGAGATAGCAAAGCCTGATGACGAAATCCCAGGGAATGGATCTTTGACAACGCCAACAATCCGCTTCTATCCTTGAAATTATGCAGCGACAAAGGAGCTTCTTGTCAGTGGCGTTGTGTGCGTATATACTTGGGTTATTCTAGTGCCAGTAAGCTTGTGTAAAGTGAAATATTTGCACTTAATATGGTTGCATGGCCTCTTAAAGTGAATGAGGCAAGCTCTCGTCATGCCTTGCCAGTATAATCTTTATGCTATCAACCATGTTTCACGAATTTGGTTCTATTGAGTCACCGAGTGCCTTATTCCTGCAACTTTGCACTTCAAGTCTTCTGGTGCAGATAAAAGAAGTATTTTTTGTTCACACAAACTTGTACTTTTCCTACTGTAGTAGCTTGACAGGGTAACACAGAAAAAGAAATAAACAAGAACCGTGTCGCTCACAGTAAGGCTGACTATAGCTGTTGCCAACAGTAATATAACTGCCCTCCCAATATTTTTTCTTATTCTCAGTGCAAGCATGCTGGCTTCCCGGTACAACACAGATGGAGACGTTGTCAATGCTTACTACATAAGTGCACCATCAAAGGTCAGCATTATCAGATAGGGAACTAAAGAGTCAACATGTGCAGCTTAGTCTATCAGTAGCCGTACTTGCTGTGTAATAAAGATGTTTCGGGATGTGAAAAAAAAAATTAAGTGGTTTGAAATAATCGTTTTTTCTGAGGCATTCATCACATCTACAGTTGCTTCAGAAAATCAATGCCAAAATATTTACATTTGCACCATCTCCGTTAAAAAAGGGAGCATTGGAGTAGGTCACAACTCAGGCTTTATTACAGCAGCATATATAGTACATGAAGAAGACGCAGGCATTTCTACTGTGCACCGACAAGTGCACTCGAATGGTAGCAGCAAAACCGGGTAGGGATGACGCTAACAGCTTGAACTCTTTACTGACCATGAAGCACTCACCTTTCTAAAATGACTGAGCCAAAGAGAAAGATAGCTCGCTGGATTAATGAGCTGCAACAGTTTGATTTTGAAGTAAGTCATCGTCCAGGTGCTTCCTTAAAAGACGCCGACGCGATGTCACGACTTCTGCTAACGTTCTCTGTAGGGTCAACCGAAGTAGTGAATTCATCAAAACTCTCGGAAGAGACAGAAAAGCTAGAACTTGGCACAAAAGGAAAGTTTCACGTTCCATCCACAATGGTTCCTCAGATTCTAGAATTGTACCACACAAGCCCAGAGTCAGGTGGTCATGACAGGTTCTGGCGGACTTATATGAAGCTGACCAAACGGTTCACGTGGCCTCACATGAAAGATGACACAAGACTCTACATCAAGTCCTGCCACGAGTGCCGATTGTACAAAGTTAAATACCGACAACCTACAGATCAAACGACGCTACCTGAACACTCCAGGACACCTTTCCAGTGCTTCACCTTGACTTCGCAGAGATAAAGAAAAAGGGCGAAGGTGTGAAGAAGACGCAGGCGCAGGCATTTCTACTGTGCATCGACGAGTGCACTCGAATGGTGGCAGCAAAACCGGGTAGGGAAGACGCTAACAGCGTGATATCTTTGCTAAGCAGAGAAGCGCATCGCAACGTAAAGGTTGTCGTTTCGGAAAATGGACGAGCCTTTCGTAGCTGCAAACTAAAAGGATGGGCAGAAGACCGCGGGATAGCCCTGCGATTCACGGCACCTTACCATACTTCGGCAAATGGCCTAGCGGAGCGCGCCATTCGAGACATAAAACAATATATGAACATCTGCCCCAACTTTCCAGGTGGTTGAAAATGTTGGCTTGAGGCTGGTGTAGCACATCATAATCGGTCCTACACGGCAGGGCTGGGATGCAGTGCTCTCTTCGTGAACTCGGGAAAAGCTCCGCTGCTGCCTGCTGACAGCCTGCTGGGGATATCAAGGAACGCAGAAAGACCGATGCTCAACAAGACAACTATCGGTACCAGATGAAATGGCATTTCGATAAGCGACACAATACTGAGCTTCCAAAGCTACGGGTGGGTGACTTTGTCTTGGTCCGGAAAGGCCTGCCAGGATCTGCTTCACAGTTCAAAGGGCCTTACCAAGTCATCAAAACCGCAGTGCAACAAGGGCTTCTCAAAACGGTGTGGTACACTGGACCGAACAACGCAGTAGAAGTAGCGCCAATTACCAACATCTTTAAATATCATTCTAGGAGGAATCAATTCACAAGCCGAGGAGAGTGAAGAAGACCAAAAGAAAAAATAGAAGACGAAGCAGCGCAAAATACTGGGGGGGGGGGGGGGGGGGAATAAAAGAAAAAGAAGAACGTCGGGGATTAAGATGGTGATATATGCGTTTCGACATTTCTTCGGAACGTCAATATATATTTCAGTACATATATATTTCTAGGATGTGTTTCTGGCAGGAGGAGGCAGGGCAATGCCCCCCTGCCTCTTCCTCCAAAAAACAGCTGGTATACTCGTGTGCCAACTGAGCTTCGGTGAAGCGGCCTGTTCTTCCCGAGATCGTACCGCTGGTACACTGTTGGACGGTGCCCTAAGGCACCCTCTAGGCATTGTTCTCGTTCTGAGGTATGCGTACAATAATGACAACGGAAGAAGAGGCCAAAGCAACGAAAAGCTCTAGACTCCGAGGTTGCCTGCTGTGCAGATGCTCTCGTGCAGTGTAAACGAGAATATCCGCCGGACGAAGAAAAAAGAAACGCGTTCACACACTTGTAACCGATAAGACCGAGAGATACAAGACCGGTTTTTAAGCCTCTTGCGACGTCTTAGGACCGGATGCGTTGCAGCAGAGCTGGTCCTAAGACGTCGCAAGAGGCTTAAAAACCGGTCTGGTCTCTCTCGGTCTTATCGGTTGCATATGTGTGAACGGCGCTTGAGAGATGCCGCGCTTAGTTACATCTGCGTGCGCTGTGAGCGATGTATCATACAAGGCGGCTACGGACACAAACGTCTCCATCCTCCCAGTTGGCGGGACCAGCTTGGCCAAGCAGGCACACAAGAAATTTAGTTTTAGGGGCGAAGCTCCTTAGGGGCTATCCATGTCCGTATGTCTGTCCGCCGTCCGGCGTCGGGTGCTCGTGCTCCTGCTCGTGAGCTCACGTGCTCACCTGCTCGTGTAGGGCAAAAAAAAAAAAATAAAAAAAAGATAAAAAAAAATTATGAAAAAAGAAAAAGAAGAAAAAAAAAAGAGTAGGGTGTTCTGAGATGCCATCCCATCTGTCTTCTTAAAAAAAGAAAAAGAAGAAAACCACACATTCTCCTACTGACATGAATGAAAACGACCGAAAAGCTCGGCATGCAGCGCCTCAGCGTCTACGCAGACAGCAAGCTGCTCCGGAGACACGGTGTAAGAAAATACTCTTCAGGTGAGGACAGCGCGCTCCTCGCGCAGTGCAGATAAAGTTCGCTTTTCCCTCTCTCTCTTTCTCTCTCTCACTATGGTTTCAAGCGGCGCCGGCAGATGACTCGTCGACCCGTGGGCACGGCAAAGACGGCTCGTGCCGCCTCATGCTCCACACGCGCAGAGCTCCAGCGAGGTTGTCGCTCGTGCAGAAAGACCACGCTGTACCGGGGTGTCATGGCAACGAGATCATTTTTTTCTCTCTCACACAGTTTCGCCGTTTGGCCACCGGCGACACTGTCAGCCGCGGGCACGGTGGCCGCGGAATAATGCAGCCTTTCGGATGCCCGTCGAACGAACGCTATCTGATTCCTCGCGCCGCGCGTTCAGCCCCGCCGTGTCCTCACCTAAAGAGTGTATCTTACACCGTGTCCGGAGACCAGCACCACCCGAGCTTCGCCCCAATCAACATCATTCACCACGTGGAGATGCGGTCATTTATCTTCTTTTTTTATTTATTTTTTTCTTCGTGCTCCAGACGGTTTCTGCAGCAGTTTTTGCTGTGCCCTACCCTTGGGACTCTCTCACGAGTTGCGAGACTATTTGGTGGTCGTGTTTGCAAGAAGCAACTGTAACGACATCACTCTTTATAGTTACTTTCGAAAAACAGTAACCCAGTTAGTTATTTTCACTGAGCAGTAACGAGTAACAGTTGCAAGTTACTGGAAAAAGTAACTAGTTACCGGTAACGCGTTACGGCCCAAGAATGCCTTCAGGGGTTCCCCCCGAGCTCCCAAATTTCGTGAACCGCCTCTGCTTCTAAGCTTATCCCCCCTCCCAAACCCCCCTCCCCCGAACCCCCCCCCCCCCCCCCCCACACACACACACACACACACACAATTTTTTTATTTTTTATAGCGAAGCTATTTTAGGCTATACTTCGTTTCACGTTATGTGCTAGCGAAGTCAAAGCTAGAAGCGCGAGCCCAACGCTCTGAGCGTTCCTGCTTCGCACGTGCGCTCGTGCACTACAGGCGCTGTTACAAGCAGCATGCTCGCGCTTGTAGCGTTGGCTTCGCTCGCACATAAGGTGAAACGAACTATAGGGTTCCGTGGATTTTTCGTGTGCAGTGACTAAAAACTCTACGCTCGTACGGCCGCACGCGCACGCCTTCCCCGTATAAAAAATTCGTAAATAACCAGAATAAAGCGTTGACGACGCGCGTGCAAGATGCCATTTGTTTTAGGCGTTTGCTTTAGAACAGTTACTGCTGCAGACGCCGGCACGTGCGGCGCGCGGAACACCGTTTCCTGCATTCTCCTTGATGCTTGGAGGGGGATCGGTGGCGGAGTGGGACAGCGGACACCAGCTCGGAGCACGTGGAGCGAAAGCTCGCACTGCAGAATCCAGGATCCTGGCTTCAACAATTAGTGCTTAAAGGGGTGGTGCAAGGATATTTGTTTTGAGCGTTTTTCACTTTGTATGAGCTTACTGGCACTAGTGGGACCCAAGTACACTCGCACGCAACGCCACTGACCAAGAAACCTCTTTGTTGCGGTGTAATTTCAAGGAGAAAAGCGAGCGTTTTCTTTCAATCTCCCCTTCGCAAATTTTGATGACGTACCCTGGTGGCAGCAGCATCCTCCAGGGACGATATTTGAATGCGGCTCATAGATTGGACCCGAGCATTGCGTGAGCACTCGATTTGGGCTCGTGATAATTGATAGCTCGAGAAGCATTCGGGTAGTGGCCCGTGTCCAATCGCTGCAACGACGAAAATAGCCGAGCCATAACAATGTCTGGAACTCAGCGCGTGTCCTGTGCTTTGCCAACCCCAGCGCGTGGCTATGATCAACATTGGCGGCATATTATCGGCACCAGACCAGGTGGCCGCTTGTTCTGGCTGCGAGTTGAGGGGGCGAACGCTGCTCGTTTTTTTTAATTTTTTACTGGGACTTCTATTGCGTGGGGTGAAAAACGAACGCGTGTTTCATAGGTCATTAACGTCAGAATTCCGTTCTAAGCGGTATTTGCGCAAAGTACAAAAATTGTTGCATTGCCCCTTTAAGTAATTTAGCACAAGATCTGTAGACCATTTCTGAAAAGCGCTTCTGGTCGATGCCATTTGCAGCATTCGTGCTTGTGGCGCGTACATTGCTCGCCTTCCAAAGCGATGAACATGTGCGTGCTGGGCTGGGACCTAAGACATGTAGACTGTGATTCTCGTAAACAATAGAATGTATAGAATGGAATGTCGTGTAGATCAGATGGCAGGTTACTGGTCATGAAGATCGTGTTAAAATGACGATTAAAAGAACTTCGCAACCATTAAGCCAAACATCATGGGTGCAATGGAATGCGTACAAAATACACAAATACGCATCTTCTCCGAATGAAGACTATTTGCTTGAAGATACATCAGTGCGCGAGGTATAGAAAGACATCATAAATCTTTTAATTCAAAATAAGTTAACAAAAGTTACTAAAAAAATGTGTACCCGTACTTTTTCTTTTAACTTTTGTAGTAGAATGCAACGCGTTCAAAGACCCATCCACGAGAGCTGGGAAGGGGGTAATTCTATATAAGATTTCTTTCTTTTTTTAGAATTAAGTTGGTTTAGCAGTTTCCATCAGCTGTAAATTTGCATGCCTCCCATCAACAACATTATTATTTTTATGGTTTTAAAAAAATAAAACTTTTCAGCCCTATATAAAATTTCTCCGCAATAAAATAAATTAAAGACGTTTTCATCACTTCTTCTGCAGAGAATATTGCACGCCAACCATTTGACAAACCAGGCAAGGCTCGACACCTACTCCATAAACCTCTGTAATAGCAGACAGGAATAGCAATATGTCTAAAGTCATGTCTAAATTCAGACTTGAACTTTGTTTAGACGTTTCACCTCTCGTCTTCAACATATCGGCCGCGTGAGTGGAACTCCGAGTGTAGACCGAGCTAGATTCGACGTCCAAAACAAATATAATGTTTATATAAAAAAAAATCACTGAACCAATTGTGAATAACAAATGTGACTGCAAAATGTCGACTATAGTCCTAGATTGTGCACTATATTTCTCAATATTATTAGCGCTCTTCTTTGGACGGATGTCGTAATGGTCAAAGCCGGCTTGAGTTTGCGCTTGCCGCTCTTGAAGCTGTTCCAGGTGCTAAAGGATACTCAACTTGCAGCACGCGGCTATAAAGTACTCCGAGCAAAAGTGAAAATGTTTCACGTGACACTAGTTCTCTCGGAACACAACTCGGGCAAAAGCACCCTGACGTGGCTGGCCTGCATTGCTGCCGGGGAAAGCTTTTTTTTTTTCTCCCACGAAAACAAGGGTATAAAAAGAAGCTTTTTCTCGGCACTGTTTCTACAATCTATCGCGGAGCACAGATTGCTACCCACTGCAAAGGAACTTTCAACCTTGAAGCAGCGAAAAAATTATCTCGGTCGCTGGCGTCCGGAAAGCTACTTTGCGGCTGCCCGAGTCGCTCGTCCGCCTGCACATCCGTGACGTACGCGGGTAGGGAAAAGTAGAGATTTTTCATTGTTGCCAGTAGAGAGTCGCCTCCTGGAACCCTCGCGGCCGGCGTAACTTGAAAATTCAATACTGTAAACGACTAAATTTTCGCGAGGACCTAGTTTTCGCGAATTTCGCGAATCGCCTACAAACGCGAAAAATACGTCCCGCGAACAATTCAGGCAATATGTGAACGTATACGGAAGCTACACACGATTCGCGAAAATTAGAACCCGCAAATAATTTCAAATTTTCAGCTTTGGCCCGATTCTCGAAAATTTTAGCCCGCGAAAATTAAGTCGCTTACAGTAACTTCACGGTAAAATTTTTTTTTTTAATATTTTGGTTATCAGTTGAGAAACGGTCATTGATGCGATCTGCAAATTTCCGGCCAAATCTAAGTCTACCAAACAATCGGCGGAGTTCCTTTTTAAGCGCAAACTGAAGCATCTGGCGCCTGGTTTCTGAGTCCAACTGTCCATATTGCGACGTCATCCGCATAAATGGCGATATTTGTACGCGGGATGAGTGGGTAGGTCATCGGAGGAAGTGCCGCAAGAATTCAGAGATGTCGTTGCTAGATTAAAACTTATGACGCTTCCCTGCGGTACTCCTTGTGTCACTTTTCTTGGGGTATTTGTGACTCCCTGAACACTCACAACCAGAGTCCTGCCCTCGAGGAATGCACGAATGAAGGCGTGAGCCCTTCCTGTGATGCCGAAGAAAGTAAGTTGATGGAGAATGGTGGCACGGGGCGTCAAAAGCCTTCTGTATATCCAGGAAAATGCAATACATTGCTTTCAGGGGCGAAGCTCCTTAGGGGCTAGCCATGTCCGTCCGTCCGTCCGTCCGTCCGTCAATCCGTCCGTCCGGCGTCCGGTGCTCTCATGATGATGATGATGATGATGATGATGATGATTGAATCTCATTATGATGATGATGATAATGATGATTTAATCTCATGATGATGATGATGAGTAAAGACGAAAAAAATATAAAAAAAAAACAAATTATGAAAAAAAAAAATGTTTGCGCAGTCGACAGGATTTGAACCTGTGCGGGGAGACCCGAATGGATTTCTAGTCCATCGCCTTAACCACTCGGCCACGACTGCGGGACGAGTAGGGGGCTCCGAGATGCGGTTGTAACTCAAGAGCTGGGGATGTCATGGATGAAACGTTGCATGTAGCCGCTCAACGTCTATAGAGGAGAGGGCGCTGCGGTCAAATGCGTATATAATCGCGTTAAACTTTGCATGCATTGGCTCCACGTTTATAGACGAGAGGGCGCTGCGGTCAAATGCTCAAATGCGTATCGTATATAACCACGTTCCATACCACACATTCCCTTTCTGACATGGATGAAAACGAACGAAAGGCTGGGCATGCTGCGGCTCAGCGTCTACGCAGACAAGCACCACCAGAGCTTCGCCCCAATCAACATCATTCACCACGTGGAGATGCGGTCAATTTTTAGATGCGGAGCATCTCTTGCTCGGGTCTATGTCCCGCGGCGTCGGCGTCGTAGTCGGCACTTGAACTACGCACGCGCAACTCTCCTCCTTCCCTCTCTCCAACAGCTGCGCGTTACTCTCTCTGCTAGCTCTCTCTCTCTACCAGCTGCGTGCACTGCGCGTGCGTTCGCTTCTCCTCACACCGCGCGCGCACGCGCAACTCTCCTCCTCTAGTCTCCTCTCCTTCAAGTGTGAAAAAAAATAAACGGCGAGCGGCGAGCGTTCCAAGTTTCTCTGCCGCGAGCCGCGACGAAGGCTCGCGTAGGGGGTAACGCTAGGGCAGTCGGTGGCGCTATCTCTCGACGTCAGCACGCAACTGACTCTTTCCTCGGAACCAACACGATGCTCCGCATCACCCCATGGTTCCCCTCGGGAAGATGGTGTAATTTTTTCCTTAGCTCGAGCTTCTTCGAATGACGTTACTACGTCTGCTATGGCATCTGCTGTGGAGCGATGTTTCCTGAAGCCACGCAGTTGGTCAGGAAGTTTCTTGTTAGCGTAAGTTGCCAAGTGATGCGACGAAGAACGAGGCGTTCAAGAAGCTTTATAGGCCTGTATGATGAAAGGGCAGCGTGAGGTTTGCCAGGCTTGGGGATGGGGATTACATCGGAAACCTTCCAGGCGGCCGGGAGCTCTGCAGTGCGCTACACCTCATTCAACTCGTCTAGCAAGGCAGGAAGAAGTTACGTAACGCATGATATGTCACGCCATCAGGTCCGGGAGCGCTACGCTTCGTGCACTTTCTAGGGGCGTATGTCAGCTCCGCTATGGTAAAATCACTGTCTAGCTCGGTGGGCACGCAAATGGGGGAGTGTTCGTTGCTTTTGAAAATTGCTTTTGAATTGCTTTTGAAAATTCATCTGCGAGTAGCTCCACTGTTTCTTGTAGAGGCTTTTGAAGTGCCACCGCGAGTCCAGATATGGGGTGCTGTAGTTTCTTCGCTGAAGATAGTGCTTTCGCTATTTTCCACGCCTTCAAAAGGCCTCCAGGAGATGCGAAACAGCAGCAGAGTTGTCCCCATTGCTTTCGTTGAATGCGGATGGTATGTCCACGAAATTTAGCGTCAATTTTGTGATGGATGCTCTAATCATATTAGAATCTTTCGTTCTACGCGCTTTCCGTCGCGCTCTCCGGCGCGCTGCGCGGAGGTTGAGGTACTCCAAGTCTGGAGCTGGCCTTCGCAGTGGTACTTTTACCGTCCTCGTAGAGAGGCTCAAGGCGTTGGCAATGACTGTAGCTAGGCTATGCTGAATACCTGATCCTAGGGCACTATCAAGTAGTTGACGGTACATGTCCCAGTTTATGACTCTGCACCGCCTGTACTTCGGCTTTGTAGCGTTCGGTGAGACAATGTTTATAGGAAGGTGGTCACTGCCCCATGAATCTGCTTGCGTGGTCCAGTTTGCTGCTACATCCGGTGAAGCAAATGTTAGTTCAAGAACACTATCGTTGACCCCCCGTTGAACATATGTTGGTGTGCCATCGTTTAATGCTTCTAGGTGGAGCGAAGACGTTACAATGTCAAGTGATTTTTCTCTTGAAGTATTTCGACTGTCTCCCCAAACAGAGTATAGTGTGATTAAAGTCGCCACATAGTATCAAATGACCCGGACATTGAAGTGCTATCTGGCATAAAACTTCCGCGTCCCAGCTGTTGTTGTCAGGAGCGACGTATGCAGAAATTAGTGAAGTCGTCACCTAGGACTCGAATAGTGGCAGCTACAAATTCTGCTTTCTCTGTGGTGAACGCCAAGAGATCTACCGGGCTGTGTGGCAGTTCTGCAGTCACTAGCAGTGCTGCTCGAGAGCCACCTCCCTTTCGCACAGGTGTGCTATCATGAATAACATAGGGTGAGAGCCTGAAGTCGCCAGCTTGTGTCATTGGTTCTTGTATAGCCAGGACATCATAAGGATGATGAATTAGATGTTGTCGGATGTCCGGAAGGCGTTTTCGAAGTCACCGGGCGTTTCACTGAAGAATAGATGGACAAGTTAGACGATTCTTGTTTAATCCACGATGTTTAACTCTTGCGGGCACCACCGAGGTTGTTCTGGTGGTAAAACCCTTAGCTTGAGTAGATGACCCAAGCGTCCCTCAAGGAGAGGGAGCACTGCTTGGATTATGGTAGTAAGTGTCTTTGCCCAGGTTGATTCGATGCTTTTAAGTAAGCTGAGAGCGATCTTGACTGCGGCCTTGACAAAAAAAAAAACATCCATTCAGGTGAACTGTCTCCAAAGGAAGTTGTTGGTTGCGCATTTGTGTCCTTCGAATGGCGGGGTTGGGGCCGAGCGGTGGGTGCAGAAAAGGTCTGGATTGCCTGAAGTGTTGATGCAGCCGGCACGTTACTTTTTTTTTAGTGTCGTGTGGGCTTGAACCCTGGCAATCTTTTTGAGTTGCGTGACTTTTAGGCTTTGTTTTTTTGACGACCGTCGTGTATCGCGATGATGTAGTCACATTTTTTTAAGTTTCTTCCATGTCTTGCTCTCCTGAATTCTTGAGTCCAGTGACAGTCTGTTCTTTCGCGGCATATTGCTGCCTGCTCGAGTAGATTCCATCTCCGAGAAGTGCTTATCGTACTCCAAGGCTGATTTGGCGACATGAAAGCCCACCGAGTTGGATTTTGAGTACGTCTGGATCTCCCTTGCTTTCTTTCGCTTCGAGCAGAAGCGTGTTGTAGCTTCGTGTTCTTGGCCGCAGTTGACACATTTCGCAGGCATTGATTGACATGTGATGTCCGTTGATTCATGTGGTTTTCCACAATGTTCACACTTTTGGGGGCGTTTGCAGGCCACTCGCTTGTGTCCGAGTCCAAAGCAGTTAAGGCACTGGATGGGCCTTTCTTGAAAAGGATGGACGGGATGGCGCACATGACCCAGAAGAACATAGGTTGGCAAAATCTTGCCCCGGAAGGTGACTTTGACTGTGCTAGACTTCCCTAGGCGTCGAACGGTACCAACCTTAATATTAGACCTGAGATGCGAGGTGATCTCCTCATTAGAAAGCTCTTTGTCGCCGTCCTGAATCATTCCGTTCACCGTACTTCCAGCCAGTGGAGAGTATGACATCACCGGAATTCCACAGAGAGCCTTCAAGTTGAGCAATGTTTTTGTAGCCTGACCATTTCTCGTGTCAACTGCGATGACATTCAATCTGCTCTTAAAACGAACCTCGTGAATGCCCTCAGGAGTCAGGACAGAAGTTTTCTAGAGCTTTTGAGAGCTTCACGCTACTGAGGAATGTTATTAATGTCTCAGTATCTGCAGGGACGAACGCAACAGTGAGCCCTTCTTCGATGGCTTTTGATTGGATTATTCACTCTAAAAAAAAATGGAGGAAAAAAGTAGCAACGGCGCGACTTCCTCCCTTCTACTGACGCGCCCCCAAGCGGACACGAGAAAGAGGGAGGAACGAGACGTTTTCCTCCTTCTCCAGGCAGACTGGAGAAAGCTTTCGCTTTCCCGACTCAACTTCTTTCGGTTTCGTTTTCGAGCAGGTCGCGCACGTTGTTTAATAAATGCTGTTGAGTTGATTGAGCTTCAGCGGCAGCGAAGGCCGCCTGTAATTCCGTCTTCTAGTCCAAACGTGCAGAGCACTTCGGTTGCATTGACGTTTTTATCACTAATTTTATGAAACGAGAAAACGAAGCCGCTAGAAACGGCGAAGTTCCGGAGCAGTGCCAGCAGCGCCACGTACACTGGGAAAGATGGCCGTCTCCGAATTGTGGGGCTCACGCGGAACTACAGTAGCGAAACCACGCGGAACTGTGTCGACGTTCTTGACGTTATGGAAATCGCAGGAACTGCGTCCAAGACAGGCAGGTTTTGCTGCCGGCTGCCTGGGCGCCTTTCTTGCTGAGTTCGGTTCTGTTTTCCGATGCCGAGTGCGACCGGCGTTCAACGTGGTTCTGTGTTTGTGCGTGTCAGCAACATAGCAGCAACATCGTGATGGCAGTGTTGTGGGTTGTGAACAGAAGACTGGAATTATCGCCGATGTGACCGTGTGTTCGCGTATCAGTGGTGTAACAACAAGATGAGATGACGTAAACTGTCGGGCATTGATGCCGCTGGTCGGGCCGTGATCGGACGGGGTGGGGTGTCGCAGGTTGACATTCCGCTTTACATTAAAAAGTTTAATACCACTTGAGGGGTTAGGTGCAATCGATCGACGTGCGGATAGTCATGTTGTAACGCTGGTCTGAACAGTAAGCTCCTATCGTACAGTGGCCAATGTGACTGTCGGTTGTCTCGTGCCCGAGAGCGATTGCGCTCTGGGGAAAGGACTGAACAGTACGAAATCATGACGGAAAGTAGGTATATTTACAGTGTGGAATTTTAGCGTGAAAAAAGAAGAGCAGGTAAAATCGAAAAAAAAAAAAAAGCTACCCTTTATTTCGCTGTTTAAATATACTACGGTCCCTGGGGAAACTGCCCTCAAAGTGGCGCGCTGGGATGCTCGCAAGAAGTTTTCGAGCTCGCCACGGCGTAGCTCCGTACACTTAACACCTGCCGCAAGTCGCGGCTTTGACTGCATTCAAGTTGATCGAAAAGCGATCTCTCAGCCCGTGAAGCATCACTTCCAGCTAAGTGAATATCCGCTCTACAGAGATTAATTCAAGACGGCAATTGCGGCCTTGCGCGAACAGCACAAATAGAAAAACAAACACTACAATAGAAATAGAGGCTACGACGTGCCGCGCGGGGAAACAAACTCATGGCTTCGAACCGCATTGGAGCGGCTTGATTTATTGGATTTCAAATATTTACGGCATGATCGAGCGTTTGCTTTTTAATAAGAGATTCATCCCTTGAGTCATTCAAAATACTGTCAAAGGTATGACATTGCTAGAAAAAAATCAACATGCTGGGAATATTTTTTATTGCTTATTCAGTCACCGAAAAATTCCGTACGTTCAAAACGGCCAGTATAAAAGACGGAAAAGCAGAGCTTTTTATGTGCAGTGTATGTTCACGTGGTGCTTGTAGTATGTGTAATGTGAGTAAAGGAGAGGTTCCCGAAGATCCGTAAGTGCAATGGTGGGCTGAAGAAATACAAATATTTTTTTGTAGAACATGAATTGGGCAGTACCTAGCGCCACCTAGCCTAGCTACTTGCAATTACTCGGCTTGACCCTGCCATCTAGTGGCAAGCGATTTAACCTTTCACGCTACGCGATAAACAGTGGCTTCGAGTTAGTTCTTTTGAGAGCGGCTTTTGGTTTCGCGGATTGGGTTTGCCGTTCCTCCGTGATGTGCGGTTGACGAAGTAATAGTGACTCGAGGGACACCAAAGGTAAGACGTAAAGTGCGCGAAGTAACTGGGTATCGGTTGTCTTCGTTTAACATCGCAGTGCTGTCGACGAGAAGACTGAGTAACTGCTTTCGAAACGCAAGTTTCTGTACCTGTGGGGGGAATCTGGCTTCGGAAATAAACACAGTTCGCGGAAAGCTCGTGTTACGCTTTTATTTGCTGCTCCTCTCGTCCCGTAGAAGAGACGTAGCGTCCTCGTTAAGCCTTATTGAGCTCGATTTGCTCGATTCAGGGCCGCCATAATGAGATGCAGGCGATGGAGGAACTTTGCTCCCCTGCTTCAGGGACGAAAGTTCCTCTCTTTCTGAAGGAACATAGGTTACAAGACCGTTCCTCCCCTAAGGGAGGACTATCGATACCCTTTTTTCTAAGAGTGTTGTCTCCGAGCTGGAGCTGGAGTTGTTGCGCCGAGTTCTCTTTCGTGATCGAACTTCTTGATACGGACCTCCGGTATCGTCGTCTTGTTTCATATAGTTGACGTCTGTAGCCGACGATGCAATGGAGCCATCGGAGCAAATAGAGTGCCCATCATCTGGTTGCGACGTTACGGGTACTTCGTTCCTTTGACGTTGCTCAGGAGTTATGCTCAGTGCTGTATTAGCAGCGTCGGGGCGCCCGCTTGGTGCGCTTCCATGTTCGTTCACATGGAACGATAGCAGCGGCAAAGGCTGCAGTTTTCTCTAAAAGAGAGCTTGGTGGTCTGCTTGATTACTTTGTCAGGCACACTGAGTTTAGATATACTGCCCGTTAATATTTGATCAAGATTTTAGCAATAGAAGGTAAACAATACGAAAAATTACCAGGAATGGAAGATTTGACGCCCCTTGGTTAGAGCGCGGGACCCTGCCCATTGTCAGACATGCCTGTGTAAAGCAGAGCTCGACCATCTTCACATAATAGGACACCATAAAAACCAGGTTGCATGGGAGGTGTTAGAGGCCCTTGCTGTAGACGAAGAAGGTGACAAATGCGTGCATCCCTTCAATCACCTTGCAAGCCAAAGAAAGACTTTTTCTACACGGAACCTTCGTGGGTAATTGAAAAAAATCAGAGAAAAAAATTAGAGCAAAAAATAAGAGCAATGGGAAACAAAAGGCAGAAAAAAGGGGGAATGGATATAAATTAATAGAAGAGGAAGATGTAATAAAACAGTTGGTAGTCCAGCGGTCGGTTCGCCATTCTTTGCTCCTGTCATCCTCCTTCCTTTGTTCAGCTGGTTTCACCCAAGATGTATCAGAACCAACTAGCTCAGCTAATTCCCTTAGTAGGTTAACTTTCTTGTTACCTGAGCACACCCTGTGTTAATTTTAACCTCCTTGACCAGTACGCCTTAGGTCTGCTCATTTCTAACTCAATTTGCCAAGCACGGTTGCTCTCTCGAAGCATTAAAAAGAAGCTCATCTTGGATCAAGTACAGCGCCTCTTCGGGGCAGTGAAACCTTCAGAGGGACATGCACAGCATGTGTCCAAAATCCTCCGCTCCGAAAAATGGCGCCAGGTACGCCTCTTAACCGACTTTCTACGAGTGAAATGTTCAACCCACAACGAGTTCTCAAATCACCTCATTATGACCAATCACATCACGGAACTTATGTGGGTTAGGGACCACCTCCCAATATGGCGTCATCAACTGTATTTGCATCGACAAGGTAGGACTGACCTGGAAAGAACGCCATCCCATGTGATTGGAAACCTACCAATATCACCCAGAGCAAGACATGTGCTGGAAAAAGGACCAAGATTCGCCCCAGCACCTAAGCTTGAGGCTGTTGATAAGTTACCCTCTATACGCCAAGTAGCCGCCAAAACCCCAGAAGACAGAGGTCCACAGACAATTGAAGATGGACTTCAGGTTCTTGCTAGCCTAAACCACCAGGCCCAGGCTAAGGGAAACTTTGGTTCCGTTATACAAGAGCTCAGGAGCAAACAACTTAACCTATGCGTTTCAGACAAGCAAGGTGGCTTCGTCGTTCTAACATGAGACATATACAAGGAAAAAGCTCACCAGGCCGCAACCAAGAATTTCGTTCAAGTAGACAATCACCGTACCAAAGCTGCAAAACAAGCCATCCTCAGATTGCTCGGTGACACTCAACAGGCCGGTCTCATGACCAAGATCAAAGCGGCAAAAAAAGACTTACTATCAGTGTTTTTTTTTTTTTTTTTTTTTTTTTTTAGTTAAGACTCATAAAGAGGGAGTTCCTTTTCGGGCCATTGTTTCGGAACAAACTACGTGGCAGGCCTGCGTGTCCAAGTTTTTGACCCAACAACTTTCCAATGTACAAATCGACAGTGTTGGGAAGTACTTCAAGTACATTTTACTTAAAGTACTACTTCAAGTAGGTTTAGGAAACTTGTACTTTACTTCAAGTACATTCACTGAGTATGTACTTGTACTCTACTTAAAGTATTTTTGCTTTGGTACTTTCCGAGGAAAGTACAATTCCCGACTTCAAGTACATTCCCCAAATTTGGTTTCGTTCAATTTGTGTCACGAAATTATGCTTTGTCAACTCTGAAGAAATACTAGGGGGGATATTTTACTCTGACCAGAAGCGTGAGCAGACAACGCATCGCTCCATTTGTTCTGGGGGCGGCTTTCCCGTAGCTTTTTTAACTCTCGCTACCTCTCGGTCGGTCAGCGCAAGGGAGGAGGTTTAAAATATTAGGAGAGCAAAATTAATTATAATATAGCACCTGAGACTGTGGTGCAGAAAAATTAAAATTTCGAGTCGAAGTAAAAGACAACAGAGGAGAACGTCACAATGTTTTGAGACATTATCTTTTGTCTTTTCCTTCTATTTGAAAGTTCCTTAATTTTTTTTTCGCACCCCAATCTCGGGTGTCACATTATAATTAATTATCACCAGCTCGCTGTTAATTATCACTGTGTTTTTTTTTTCATTAAAGAGAGGACATTCCTTTATGAGTGGATTGCTTGCGGAAGCTACGGGGATGACGCCATGCTTTCTCCTAGTACATTTAGCCCTCTTGAGTGCAACAATCCAGTGCAAGGGGTGCCAAATTCAGAAGAGGGACTTCTGATTTTGGCTTCATTCCTGAAAATAACTACTCTGTGGCAACTTGATTTTATCAAAGATTCGCCGCTGTTTTTGAAAATAGTTCATGCATCTTTGTACCCTTGGGCAATGCATACCAGTTAAAAAAAATGAAAGGGCATCATGAAAGATGGTGTTAAAGTACTTTACTTTGAAAGTACATTGTATTCATAGTACTTTACTTCAAGTACGTTGCATCTAGTGTACTTAATGCTTTACTTAAAGTACATCACGTCTCATTTACTTTGTACTTTACTTGAAGTACCTTTTAGATGTACTTTACCCAACACTGCAAATCGATGACCCTTTCCGAATACAAAACTCGGAACATGTGATATCCTTTCTTCAAGAACGGGGACACCTCATAGCCTCCGGGTTTTCTGTAGATGTACAAGACATGTACTGTTCTATTCCACACACAAGCCTCCTACAAGTCACTCAAACCACCATCGAAGAAAGAGGCCTTTTCAATTTTCAAATTAATGCATGGATGAGCTTAGGCCATTTCTTGGAAATCCTATAATTTTACCTGCCAGCGACTGTAGTAGCTCATCAAGAACACGTGCAAAAGAGTGGAGTGTGTATTGGCTCACAAGTGGCTCCACTTTTATGTGATATGTTTCATGCCATGTGTGGACGAGCCATCCAGGAGGTCCTAAAAGATACACGCATAGCGGGTATCTTTAGATATGTGGACGATTTGCTTATTTTATTCCCCACAGAAATTAACGAAAAAAAAAAAAAAAGACGGATGCCTCAACACCACCATGACATTGTTCCATTCGGTTTCTGGATTTAGCTTTGACATTCCAAACAGGGCATGTATGTTGGAAATATCAAGCACGATCGGGGAAGGCATTTCATCCTTATGAATCGGAACATTCAAAGAACGTGAAGCATTCTGGGGCCATCTCAGCTCTCATAGCAAGCCTAAAAAAAATCATGTCCGTATCAAATCCAACGAAGTTTTGACACCCAAATGTCTCGACTGATCATAACGCGGGATACCGGAAACTCATGATGGCCTCCATCTGCGAGAAAATATGCCGCACCATCAAGAGGAATAATGTTACGAGTCAACGAACAAAAAAACCCAGGCCACCCTTTGTTGCGATCCCATATATTCACGGGGTTACCCATAAGTTAAAAAAAGATAGCGAACCGGCAACACGTGCAAGTCCTCTGCTCGGCGCCTAATAAGGCTTATTCAATGTGCCGCAAAATTAATCAAGCACCAATCAACGCCAAAGAAAAGTGTAACACCAGGCACCGAACACAATACGCTTCCTGTGACAAGAAAGTTATATATATAACATACCGCTAAAATGTGGGCGCTGCTATAGGGAGTATTCACTGGCGGCCATATCTGTGTGCGCGGCTGCTGAGCGCGTGCTGACGGCGAGCTTCCGCAGTTCTTTTGCAACGAGCATTCCGCACCATCAAGATTGCCGGTCCTAGCAGGCTATTAATGTGAGCTCGTTCTGAGCATGCGCTCTAAACATCGCCCTCAAATATGGCGTCCAGTGAATACCCCCTATAGACCTTTCCGAAAAAGAGCGTGTGGCCGGTGCCATTTTGAGTGTTCGTGCGTATGGCGCGTGCTTTGCTCGATTTCCGAAGCGACGAACACGCACGTGCTGGGCTGTGAAGATCGCACGCTGGACTGTGATTTTGTAAACATTGGAAAGGTCTATACTCTGTTTCACCTTGTGTTGTACCGCAGGAAAGGCTACAAGCGCGAGCACTTTGCTCTATGGCACACCTCGGCGGCATAAGCTCTCGTGCACCAAGGGCAGCTGCCAACGCTATGAGCTCGCGTTTCTAGCCTTCGCTGCGGTAGAACATAAGGTGAAACGGAGTATACATCGGACAGACTCCCCTCGACGTGCCTGCGTTTGTCTTGCATCACTTGAGTGTAGCGTCAAATGCGCGAGTGCACGAGGCCCGTGTCTCGAGCAGCTCTTGGAAGCAAATGTCGGCGCAGCACTGAAATGAGCTGCCCTTGGAAGCGAATGGCGGCGGAGCAACCACTCGTCGCACGTGTCGCGCGCGTTTTCTCAACAATGCTTGGCGGTACTTGTAAAACACGAATTTATCGAGGGGCTTTAGGACAGACCGGTCGATGTATTAACGACCGAGCACGCGAACATGCAGCAAACTTTAGGAACCTCGTGGGATCAGGACATTTAGCTGCCCATTGTAGGACATGCCTGTGTAAACAGAGCTCGACCATCTTCACATAGGCACCATAAAAACCAGGTTGCAAGGGAGGTGTAGAAACTCTTGCTATCGGGGAATTGTAGTAGACCGTTTCCGCAGCCCGCTAAGCATGCCCGGATAGCGCTCCGTAATCCGCCACAAGACCTTGAACTATGCAGATAAGGCTGGCGGCGCGCATGCGCCGCTGCGGCGTTTTCTTCAGGGATACCGTAGCGGAGGAGAAAAACGGTCTACTACGATTCCCTATTGAGTCAGACCATTCCATTTAGCGCTCTCACGCGGGCGGCGCCAATTTGTTAGACCGCAGCGCCCTCTCCACACATCCGGGAAGTTCAGCAGGTTCGGCCGTACAGCCCACTCAGCGGAGCAGACGACGCGCGGGGTGAAAGGGGGAGTAGTAGTAGTAGTAAAACTTTATTTTGTCCTAGATGGGGTTTAGGGAGGAGGCGAGTGGCAGGGCCCGTCCTCTTCTTCCTCAGGCGGCGGCCAAACCTTGGGCTTTGGCGGCGTCTTCGGCCATCTGGACGACCCGAAGTTGGAGATCCGGGTCTGAGCTAAGCAGTGCAGTCTCCCACTGCTCTAAGGTGGTAATGGGAAGGGGAGGTAATGAGCTGGTGCGTTTTTGGGTACTTATCAGGGGGCACGCCCACATGATGTGGTGAAGATCGGCCCTACCTGCGCATAATTTACAATCTGCTGTATATAGCCCGGGATCACTGGGTTTGGGAATGTGGGAGTTTGTAAAAGGTGCCAAGTAACTGATTGTTTTTTATCTAAGGTTTTGTGAGCGGCGGGGTAATGCTCCCTGCCCTGTCTGTAGTATTGTAGGACTTCCTTGTAGGACACCATCCGGTCCCTACCTGAACGACGAAGGGATTCGAGCTGCTCATCGTGAGAGGTTGTCGTGCGGCCTCGGATGGCCAATTCTCGGGCCGCACTGTGAGCCGTTTCCCGGGAGACCGGAGTGCGCCGGTGCCCAAACGAGTTGTGTCCATCTGCGCCGGGTTTCGGGTACCTGGACTAGAATTTTGAGGGCTTCGGGCGAAATGCGCCCTTTCGCGAAGTTTCGCTGACTTGGAGTCGCTGACTATGAATATGGTTGAGGATAAAGCGTACGCCAAGGCGATTGCGACTGCCTCCGCGACCTCCGGCGAGGTTGTAATGACTGAGCTTGCTGTGATGGTTTTATTTTGTTGATCAAGTACAGCCACTACCATGGCGTCTCGATCACGATACTCGGCCGCGTCTACTAGGCCACGTCTTTAGAATTTGCAAAGCGCTTTTGTAAGGCTCTGGCTCTTTCCTTTCTGCGCTCTTGGTTGTACAGAGGGTGGGTGTTTTTAGGTGATGGTGGGACGTGTATGTGTTTTCTGAGCTCTATGGGAATGTCCAGCTTTGGTCCAAATTGGGTGTTGTATGTAATCCCGAGTGATTGGAGAATATGTTGCCCCGTCGGGGACTGCGAGAGTCTCTCTGCAGGGGCAATTCTTTGAGCTTCTATGAGCTCGTCAAGAGTATTGTGCATTCCTTTTTTTTTTTATAGAGCCTCGAACTTTTCGTTCGCGGTGGTGATTGGGAGGTGTAGAGCCTGCTTATAGGCTCTCTTGATTATGAGATTAATTTTGTAACGTTCATCATTCTTTAGTTGCAGGAGTGGGGTAGCGTAGACTATTCTGCTTATAACGAAACCTGTACCAGTCCGAGTAGATTAGTTTCTTTCATGCCGTGGTGTCTGGTTGCGATGCGCGAAACGAGTCTTGTCGTTTGATGCACGTGCGAGTTCAGTGCCTTTATCACTTCATTGTTGTGTCCATTGGCCTGTATTCTGAGTCTAACGCCCGGTTCACACAGTTGCGTTTGACTGCGTTTGACTGCGTTGCGGCAGCGAGACACCAGGACATCCCTGCTGCTTATATCGCGTGCCAAGAAGATTCCTTGAATTGGATTCCACGCTTCATACGAAGCACAGATGTGCCGGTGACTCGCTTTCGGTTCTCGCCGCAACGCAGTCAAACGCAAGTGTCTGAACCGGCCTTAAGGATCCCGATGCTCGATACTATTGGAATGTCCTGTCCGTTAGATCTAAGCGTGATTTGGGGGGGTATGGAGGAAGTTTTTCTACCTCTTCACGTAGGTCTATACAGTAATAACTCTGACTTTTGCGGGGAACAGGAGAGTCCTTTAGGTATTACGTATTCGTTCACTACATCGATCGCGGTTTGTAAAGTTTCCTGTATTTCACCGTCACTCCCTCCGGTTACCCAGAGTGTGACGTCGTCTGCATATAAGCTATGCTGTAGTTTAGGGATTTTGGCTAGCTTGCTTGGCAATCCTAGCATGGCCGTATTAAAGAGGTAGCTAGGAGACAGGACCGAGCCCTGGGGTGTCCCTCTATTCCCGAGCGAAATTACCCTTTTTTTCTTTTTATTTCCCATTGCTCTCATTTTTTGCTCTTATTTTTTTCTCTGATTTTATCAATTTATTTTTATCAATTTTATCAATCAAAGGGGGAGGGCATTTGTTTTCTCTCTCCGCTCTTCCTAGTGGAGATTACATATGCGTGAGCATCCCTTTAATCACCTTGCAAGCCAAAGAAAAACTTTTTCTCTTCGGGGGTAATTGATAAAATCAGAGAAAAAAAAATAATAGCAAAAAATGAGAGCAGTGGGAAATAAAAAGAAAAAAAGGGGAATGGATATAAATTAATAGAAGAGGAAGATGTAATAAAACAGTTGGTAGTCCAGCGGTCGCTTCGCCATTCTTTTCTCCTGTAATCTTCCTCCTTTGTTCAGCCGGTTTCACCCAAGCTGTTATGTGTTAGGATCTGGGAAAAAATGCGTCCACAAATGTTAAAAAAAAAAAAAAAAACGGCGCTTCTTTTTGATTGGTCGTGGCAAGGATAAATAAAAGGAGGGGGCAACCCGTGTGAGTCAGCCTTCCTTGGCATTATTAGATAGTGAGGTCCTGATCCCTTATCATCTACAGTCACCGACTTATCTCAGCTAAGAGTGCGCTGTGACGAGGCTGAGGGAAAAACGCGCCGATCTAGCCTTTTTTTTCTTTCGCTTCCGCGGCCGGTGCTGACAAAGACTTGGGCTCATTCGAAAAAAAAAAAAAAAGTGTACTCGAGGTGTGTTTCGAGAAATTGGTTTTAGAACTGGCCCATAAGGCAATAATCACTTTAGTCACTAACAATTAGACAACAGAGTCGTGTACGTGTCTTCATTGCAATCATATTTAAATCGTATAGATGTCGTAAACGTAACAGCTTCGCTCGTCCTCCACCTTCACATGAAGTGGATGGGCTCTACATTTTTTTAATGTTTTGCCGGGCAATTTAATATGGTGTCAGAAGACTACCATCGTTTTCACGGACGGTCACAGCCGGGGCTTATGGGATATGTCAGCGCCATTGCCAGGTACTGACATAGTTTCGGTTTCGGGATCGGCGCCGGCAACGTTGGCCGCTGCTGCGTTGGCTGCGTCGCTACGGCGCACACAGTGCACGTTTCTTTTTTCTGGTGTGCAGTCGCGGGTCGGCAGCGGTGCAGTCATGCCGATGTTCGCGATGTTCGGCTGCCGAAGCAGAAGCAAGTCCTCTGCACAGCAGAGTAAGCCAAATGTAGGTCTGCACCGTTTGCCAAAGGTGAAAACGCGACAGGTGAGCGTCAGTGGCGTCACAAGGGGAGTGGGGGAGGGGGGGGGGGGGGTTGTAGTGTAGCCGCGGGCTACCGCCCCGGGTGCCGCTGACCCTAGTGACGGCCACTGGTGAGCGTACAAAGCAGCTGTCCGAGAAACGCCGAAGCCTCTGGCTTGCTCGGAAGCATCGGAAATGTCCGTGTCTGCGGTCGTCACTTCTTATCGGTAAGAAATACGTTTGCTCAACTGTACGTGGATGCTGGATGCTTCTGTTCGCACCCTTTGCGCATTCGCCATAGCGGCCGCGGGGCAGTGTTTGGTGTCTGAGCGTCACGCTGCAGGGATCTGCTTTTACCTTTCTCGCAGCGTTTCTGTAATTGTGTAGTGTTTGTGGCACACTTGTGTCGATGATGTTGCGGCGGCGGCGCCGAGTTTACCCAGCTAAGATGCTGCAAATTTCATGCGGCCAGTACGGGCACATCTCTTCGTTTGCAGGCAAACCTCCGGCTCTTCGGCTCTCATGAAGACGCTTGTTTTATTGCCTGTCAACTGGCCTCGCTCAGCACGACGATACGCTTCGATGGGAGACACATCGTTGTCGGGCTCTTCTCCATCCAGTCTTGAAATAGTTGTGGGCATTCAGGGCCGTGAAGGCCTCACCTGTTGCAGCGACAAGTAGTTCGTCCACTAAACCAGGCAGCTAATTATGTCCACATGCGTCGGTGGCTGGCTGCACGTCCGCATCTGGAACGGTGTCCGCGCTGACGCGTAGCGTGTACGGATCGACACCGTCGCACATATTCACTTTAGACTCATATCGCGCCCGTCTGGGGCTCACAAGCTCTTCGAAATAAGAAGGGCAGAACTAATGGCGAACGGCTTTCGCCATCGCGCTGCACGGGCGATATAAATTCCGTGGCGAAGTAGCACTCGAGCGGCGCACATGCGGCGGCAGCGTCCGCGTCTGCTTCTCAGCAGAGCCGTATATTCTTCTCAGTACCTGGCCAGCCGAATGCAGCTAACGGAGTTCCCGGTTGGGCTGATAGGGGCGCCGCGTCGCTGGCTTCTCTCTCGTACGTCCATCCAAAGAGCAGATTCGTATGTCTACCCAGCCGACTCCGACCAGACTGCTATGCTCGTATTCGCCGCTATGATTTTGAGCGCTGGAGACGTGTATATGATCTTCGCTACCGAAAGCGAAGCACTCTGGGCTCTTCCGACCAATCAGTAAGAGCGAGGGGAAACGGCCGTTTTTGTCCGTTTTGTTTAGTTTGCGCTCGCTCGTCACTCGAAGCTTTGTAACCGTTCCGCGCGTGCTGAAATCGAAAGTGCGGATTTTTACGGCTGTACGGTGCAACGCTGCTGCGCGCTGATAATAATTAGAGACGTACGTCTTTAATTTGACAGGGATTCTGCCGAGTTTGTTGCGTGCCTCATGACGGCGTATTACGGAGTCTACAGCGCGGCGAATGGTGTTACAATTCTTAAAAGAAATCGGAGTGCTCATTCTTCCGGTTTCCAACAGACGACGGGTGAACCTCAATATCAAACTTTTTTTTTTTTTTTTTGTCAGCGTTCAAAACTCGATCTTTTCATTAGAGCATCGAAATGGATTGCGTATGCTAATCGTCAGGACTTTGGAAGCCTGCCCGGCTTTCCAACGAGCAAGCTGCACCAGCATCGTTTGTGCAGCGAGAACTTCGGCGCTACCGCGGTTGCAAGCTGTAGGAAGATTCGTTTGTGGAAAACGCGTGCCCCACCGTTCTTGTTGCGAATCCGTTGCTGCAAGGACTTGTTCGTCCAGGTGAGTTGCTGTCAGAGCAATCTTCAATTAATTTGACAGCTTCGTTTTTATATCTTAGGATAGAGTACCGAAAAGCACCTGCAGTCGGAGATGTAGTCACTCGAAAACAGTAGGTTTTCTTTCTTTCTTAATTGCATTGCCTTTTATCGAGTTTGTTTATGGTTTATTTATCATTTATTCTTATGCAGCTTACCTGCAAGCCTTTTGCTTTATTGCGGTGTTGATTTGTTTGTTTGGGTATTCGGAATATTTGTATGTGGGAGTTGTTTATAGAGCCATTTAGGTAATTCGATGATATGTGCTTTTCTCTTAGTTTGTAAATTAAAGTAATTAATTTTGTTCTACATATTTGACAACTGTTGCTGCGTTTACTGCCTACAACAGTTCTTGGTTCCCCTTGGAGGGCGGTGGACTGCCAACGGAGTTCGTAGATACGTGTTTGAAATGCCGCAACTCATTTGAATGGTGTTCAATAAAAAATACATTTCAATGAACGTGCTGTTTCTGTTTTATTGCACCTTTAATCTCACGCAAGCGCAGTTGTTGCGAAGCGTATCGCGCGCCGCTCGTCTGCGAGACCGGTGCCGTGCTGGCCGCTCGTAGCGGCCGGCGCGACACCAATCTAGAAAACAAACCCGAAAAAAAAAAGGGGGGGGGGGAGAGGGAGGAGGAGGAAGCGAGGAGGGCGCACGCCAATGACAGTGGTGGCGCCATCTGGCAGTCTTCCGAGACAAATTTTAAACTCCGACCGTACGTATGTTCGCCTTTCTGCCACTAGCGCCTTGTGGCGCCAGTTTCTCCTTACCACGGTGGAGGCTACAGCTGCACTCGGCTGACCTGGCGATGGCGGCTGGCGGGCGGAAGTAGAGGAAGTGACGTCACGTGGGAACTATGTATATTTTGTTAGTCACGTATATTCGTGTTTGACATTTGCGCGTTTGTCAAGCTCTTACAATTCGTGTTCGCAGAGGACGAGGTCGGGCAGCGACATCTTCGCCCTCCTCCTCTGATGCGCATACATTTATCTTTACGTTTTGCTTTTTTACACCCGCGCGTCGACTGTAGCGCCGTCTGGATCGGCCCAAGATAGCAGACGACCTCGAGTCAGAGCGCAGTCAAAGGCGGAAAGACACGCAAATACGTAAGCACAGGCTAAAGTGCACTATACTTCGTTTCACCTTCGGTCCGAGCGCGGACGATGGTATGAACCAAAGGGCCAACCAAACAGTGCAAAAAACGCAACGTCATGGCGTGCTCTCTGCGCTTGATAGGACTAGCCGGCGGAGGAGCACGCACAGAGAGACGGCGAATACCCGCTGGTCCTATCAACTGCAGAGAGCACGCCATGACGTTGTGCCTCTTCGCTGTTTGATTGGCCCTTCGGCTTATAACATCGGCCGCGCTCGGACCGAAGCTGAAACGAAGTATAGCACAGTCTACCAGCCTCGAAGGATGTGCTCAAAGAAAGACGATGAAAGCCGTGACGTTGCACAGTCGGCGTTATTTGAAAGGCGACCTGAGCCAATTGCATGAGCTGATAGCATGCACTGCACTCCGACAGAATAGGCTATGCCTCCTCCCTCCTCCTCTGACGCGCACACCTTTTATCTTCATGCCTCGCTTTTTTAGACCCGCGCGTCGACTGTAGCGCCGCCTGGATCGGCCCAAGATAACAGGCGGCATTCTTCAAAGGATGTCGCTACTCTTCCGTATAAAGGGGCTTTAGGTCGGGCGTGTCGTACGGATTAAGCCCCGATTGTTTTTATCGGTCAAAAAATGTACCTTTCCAAGCTAGACAGATTCGCCGGCACCGCAAATGAGAGTTCTGAAGTAAACGCCCCACGCCGTGGTCCGCCGCCATCGCTTAGTTCACTTCGTCCAGACTGTGACTCCAGTTATGCTCCAGTGATAAGACGCCATGTCAACAGATTTGCAGCTTCCTATAGTCGGATGCAGGGATGGGCAGTATTTCAAATACAAGTATTTGAAATACGTATTTCAAATACTTTGTGTATTTTGCATTTGTATTTAATTACAAATTGGGTAATTGATTTGACGTGTGTATTTAAATACTAAAACGTATGTATTTCAAATACAATTGTAATTAAATACAATTTTCTGGGCGAAAATACATCCCTTAAATTTATTTTTACCGAATGCAGTGTCTCTCAATCAAGCATAAGCGTTTGGTGACTTTGTGATTACGGTGTTAGTCCAGGGCAAGAATAGTGACGAAATCGACGTTCACAGGCAGACTGGCTAAATAAGTGCCTGTGACAACTTGTGATGCTTTCCAGCCTGATTTCCATCCATATTTTTGCCTGGAACATTCTAAATGCGCGCGTCGTCCAGATTTTCGTAACTGGTGCGAGTTGCAACAATAAAAAAATTCTCTAGCTAGTTCTGCGCGTCTTGGTTGTCTCGGTTCTTTGTTGGTCTATACCAAAATGTAATCGACAAAAAAAAGCTGCTTGAAGCTCTGTACTTTTTTCACTTTCTTCAAGCAGATTACTTTTTTTGTGATTATATTTCTATTACGTTACTATACTAGCCTCGCACACTAACTCCCGAGTGTGCGACGCAAATTAAAATGAGATACCCAGAAACCCATTGCAGGTGCCCTGAAGCCGCTGACGCAAATTTTGAGGAATGTATTTGGAAAAGTATTTGGAGGACACCAAATACATTTGGTTGTATTTGTATCTTGTACTCAAATGCTTTTTTGAAAGTGTAATTAGATTTGTAATTAAATACATTTTTGACAAAGTATTTTGTATTTGTATTTCGATACATATTTGCCTGTATTTTGCCCATCCCTGGTCGGATGCAACCTAAGAACAATCTTTTAGCTCCACCCACAAGCGCATTGCGCCCATCAGAAGTGCCTCCGCCGTCGAGAAAGTAGTTCGCTAGCAACGTTGCTTTTTCTTCCTTCAGTAAACGTGTCTTAAAACTACTACAATATTTATTTAATTCATTCAGGACGTTTAAATAAGTTAGAATACGTTTTTGTCAACGAAATAGCTGTTTAGTAAAGAAAGAAAGTCATGTCCAATGTACCGTCTTCCCAATTCATTTTCTATCCAAGATACTGTCTAACATACCGTCTTCCAGCGCCTTCGATTCAGGGAAAGCGGCGAAAACGAAACCAACCTTTCTCTCGCCAAAATTATAAATAACAAAGCACTTATAGTTCCTGCAAATAATAAATATTTAGTGATTTACTTAGTTTTGTGGACTTTGCGCACGAAATGTGTGCCTTATTTTGTTGGATGAATAGAAAACAAGAATAATTATACTTTTCGGGTTTTGACAAATCGGCACCCTTCCAAGTCATCGACACCACTACCGCGCCCCGCTAGAGTGCCTTCATACACACGCGCGCTTTTGCTTGAGTGGTGACATCTCATTCATTTTTACGCCCATCGGTTTTTTTATGCATTTTGAAGTACGCGCAATCCGGTGTCAATCAGCTCGAGCGCGTAGCTTTGGCTATTAGCCCCGAGAGCGAACACAAGCGTCGCTGTGGTCTGCCTTCCACGATTGGCCGAACGCTGACTATGACGTAAGAAAGGGGATTATCATCGACGGAAATAAGAGGAATGAAAGAACTTTAATTTTGACGGTGTTGGCAGTGTTCCTTTAAGAGCGCAATGATTTCAAGCTTCCACCATGCTATTTACAAACACCATCGAACTTGTTGTTTGCAAGGTAATGACGTAACAAGGGGGAACCATAAGAGGGCGCCACCACAACTTCTCGCCGCTAATAGTACTTTGGCTAATGCATAGACGCCATTTTAGCGCCCAGGTCACGCAACGAGTGCGCGAGAGCGTCACGCGCTGAACATTCAGTGCAACAATGGATGTCTTCACCCTGAGACAGACAGACATGTAGGCACCCTACGCCCCGCTCTCTTTGTCTTCCGTTATGGATCCCACTGAGGTGCACGACAATCTCAGCTCACCCCGCGGAAACCACAGCGAATTGAAGCAGCGGTGCCGGTACTATGTTGAGTAGCTACGTGGGGCAGAGGCGACAGAAATCCAACGAAGCAGACGACGTCCGGCGTAGCTTCTCACCTCAGCAGTGCTAAGCCTCGCGCCCGCTTCGAAATTTTCGTTGGCGATAGCGTCGCTGGATTCTCACGTTGTCGCGCCAAAACTGCTGCAAACGCAAGCCGATACCATTAAGATTTCGTGGCGTAACCTCGGGCACGTAAAACACGGTGCAAAAAAGCAGAATAATTGTCACGAGAAACTAGCGTCGCGTTGCTAAGGCCAGCAGCCATGTTGAGCTTTTTTTTTTTCAAAAGGATCGCGATTGGTCCACGGAATCGTGACGTCATGAAAACGATTGGCTGGCGTTTCTCGGCGTAGGAATACATTTTCCTCTGAGAGGCATTTCCGGTTTTTTCTACAAAAAGTGGGCGTCTGAACGGCACGTGACCACGGAGAACAGTGAGCTCGACTCAATGCGCCCAGTTCTCAATCGACGTTTTTCAAGAGAGAAAATAACAACAAATTTTGAGCTACAAAAATTGTTTTGGGTTGCTGGGCTCTCATGTTATGTACAAATAAAAACATCGTCGAGCATAAATACCCTGTCAGTGTCCCTTTAAGCAACATTTTAGAAGATCTGAACTATTCGACGATACACTGCCGTATGCAGTCTCTATAGTGTCTGCATCGCTGTTTACAAGATCTGTCGGCATCTGCACAGCTCTTTATCGCCTCAGTGTCGAAATCAGGGGCCCTAAACTGGACACTCGACGAAAAGTCGGCGAGAAATCCGGTGGCTATGATTGGCCGGCGCCAAGGTCCAGTGCAACGTTCGCCAATCACGGATGCAGGATTTCTCACAGACTTTCTTTGCCACGGGTCCAGATTAAGGTTCCAGGAAGGGTTCCTCAGCTAAGAAGGTTCCAGGAAGGGTTCCTCAGCTAAAAAGGTTCCAGGAAGGGTTCCCCAGCTATCGGTTGGGAGACGAGCATTCCTCAAGACCGAAAAGTTTGATAACCCCCGCTTTATACCAACACTTGAAGGTGGCAGCTGATGTTGAGCCATTTTAAAAGATGTAATGCGGATAATTTTTCTGCACCCACCTCTCCGATGCTGAAATCGATCAGTTTCCATAACCCAGATCCCACAGCGCAGCAACACTACAAGCACCCCATAGGATTTCCTTTGCTCTGGTCAGCGCTCGGTTGTGGTAACTCACCTCCGGCCACTGTACTTTACTGATCACTCCCAAACTCACATCTGTGCTCAACGTTTCAGGCACACAACAGCGTCTTCCTACGAGCAACTTTTGGCACCTGCTGTATTCGTTGCCTCAAGAAAAAAAACAAGTTTTGCTCATTGTTCATGGGCCGCACAGAGTAGTTCTTACAAGATTAGATTTTCGGAGAAAAAAAGGCGATGGTTTCGGCGTTTGAAACACGTACTAAGATAACGTACATTTAACCTAAAATGCACCTGCATACATTTTAATTGTTTACATTCAGGGGGTAATGAGTAATGCTCCACAAGGAGGCGGACTACTATGGATCTTGAGGTGAATTCTGTCCACTTCAGAGATCAGCAAACATACACAGTACTGAGATGACGTCTCACTCATGCCGCCATTGCCCAACTAAGGGCTGTGACTGTCTCCCGCATAAAACACAAGAAGCCACTGAAGTTAGCCCCAATTAAACATCAAACAAAGTATGACAACTCCAGGGCCTTTTCCTTACCATGTTGCTTCATTTATTAAATTCTTTCCAAGAAACAAACAATGTACACAAGCTTTTCAGGAGGAAACAGAACGAGGGCTTCATACCACGCAGTCATGCTCCCACCATGTCAGGGATGTATAGTACACAACATAAATAGCAGATAAGACAAACAGTGGATCAATTATGGCCAGAGGAGCCTCAGCCAAATAGCAACAGAAGGACGAAGGGCAGTACAAAACTCACCAAAGTCAACCTGTATAACGTGCCTCTGCTCAAAGTAAGGAGGTGCAATGCGCTAACTGAGTCAAAGACCCAAAGCCAGCAATTTTGCAGTCACTCATTCCAAGAGGTCTAGTCATTCCGGCTTTGTTCACTTACTAGAATTCAACAAAGCCCTTATCGTACCTTGGTTACATGTCCTAGTGCTGGTACCAAACTTCCCACAGCACTAGGTTCTGGGAGGAGGAAAGCTTTGCAGAGTTTCAAGTGATACACAACGCTACACTTCCAGAAAAGAAACTTCAAAGACATACCAAAACTTAACAAAGCACCACCACCAAAACAGCTTTGCTTTTACTTTTATACAGATGGGTCACAAATAAAGGTGCCATAGTAGAATGTCAACACAATTCCTCAGCCCCTCACTAAACAAACAGAGAAAAAAAAAAAAATGACGCAGATAATTTTAAAAACAGCACAACCTGGGGTTCACCTATTCACAGCCTTGCACCACATTTACCGAAAAAATGCTAGGAAAACTTGAAAGGTATGTTTGTGCGCAGCGTTGTTTCGTCGCAGACATACTCAATCCCAAACAATCGTGCATAATGAACATACCGTGAAAACACTACCCGGGGCAAAGCCGCGCGTGGAAATACCATAAAAAGGGTAGCAAAAGGAAGACGCTACATCCTCAACCCTAAATACTTCCCTACATCTGTAACCAAATGTGTCTCGCAAGCGAATAAAAGTTGGAGCAATGACTAGATGGAAAACAAACCTTTTATACACAGACAGGTAAGCGCACACACTCCGTACACGCTCAAACTCAAAGCCCCGTTTTCAGCGGAAAGAAAAACCCGACAAACTCCGAATGTGTGGCTCCTCTTTCCGACAGGTACCGCAATAATAATGTTAGCACTCGCATACACCCCCGAATCGGGCTCCAAAGGCTTGGAAAGGAAATGTGTAACGTGGTAGTAGATTATGTCCGTGAAAAAAAGGGGGATTTCTTGGCACGTATCCATAAATTCAAACCTGCTGCCTCGTTTGTCCCACTCCCCACAAAAAAAAACAAACAAGAAAGTTGGAAGAATGTTGAAGTTTTGAAGACTGAGAACAAGCCGCCAACACCGGTTCAGAGGCAACCAGCGAAACGGGAGAGCTGACCAAGGTTTTCTATCTAGTTGCAGTTTAGCAAATGCAGGGGGGGGGGGGCACTGTGACACAGGGAGCAGGGCGACAATCAACAGGAAATGGAGGCTACCCTTGGGCGCAGTCACGGACGGGACCGCAGCAAACAAGGGCAGCCACGTTTTGCCCCACCCTAGACGCTTTTCTTCGCACGCTACTTCCGTTGTACTCTTTACATGGTACGCTCGTGCACGATAACTAAGAGGGAATACAATGTGCCTGCCTAAGCCTCCGAAGGTTCCTTCTTCCGCGGGCAACGCCGTGCAATGCTACGAAGGCCGCCGGCGGAGGGTGCGGCGGCTCCTTGGCTTCGTCGCCCGCACGGGTCCTAACCTTCGAATTACTTTATCACTTGGGCATTCTTGTAAGTTGTCCTTCACCTGCAACGAAAGAAGCAATTGGTTCAGTCGAGCCTGGCATCCACGTCCGACGGAGGCCACGGGGGAAGTGGCCAGGTGAGCTGGCTCAATGACATGCACCAGGGTGAACGAAGCTTTTTATTATTTACAATATCCGAATGAAATTTTCAGTTTATGCCCCTTAACCCTCTCTTCACAAATATGCTGTTAGATTTGATATAGCATGTTTTTTAGGTTCTCGATAATAATAATAATAATAATAAGTTTATTCACAAAGAAAGCATACATACAAATTACTCAGTCTCACAAAAGCACTTGCGTGCTTGTGCGCGAGTACTTACAGTCCAGCATGGAATGAATTTAACACATCGTAAGTATGTAAAACTAAATTGATACAACTGATTGGAGTCCTATTTATGCGGAACTCAACGTAAGTAAAAGGAAAGAAAAAAAAAGGTTTATCGCCTTAACAAACTTTTATGCCAGTAAGCATGAAACGAAATTACCTATTTTTATACAATATTATTAATGATTTACATAGACTTTGTAATACCACCAATGACACAGAATAATCAACTTTAGCTTTTAAAAATCATGGCAATACAAACAGTTGCGAAGAGAACAACAGTGAATGCAGGCGTGCAATAGGAATGCGGCAATACAGTAGGGACGAAAAAAAAGGCATGGGTCTGGGAGCTGTCTATTCTCCTGGCGTACTACACCATTTACGCATTTCTTTTTTCACCTGTGCTAAGGATTGCAGATTAAGTAAACTATCGGGAAGATTATTAAAATATGTTGGTACATAATACTTCCTCAACCTTTTCCCATAATTAGTGTATATTCTTGGTATATCAAATCTTTCTGTGTGCCTTAGCAGTTTTTCTTTAGCGGATGGTATTTTGAAATCGTGTGTGAAATAATATTTTGTGAGGACCATGAATTTATGCAAGTCATCCACTGTTAACAATTGGAGTTCTGACAGCTGTTCTTGAAACGAAAGGCTTTCTAATTGTGTACCATACGTCATGTTCTGTATCATTTTTTTAATTAGGTTATTTATTTTCTGTAGTTTGTATTTGGATGAAAGTGCATATATATGGATACCGTATCTTAGTTTAGATTCACCTAACATCTGGTAAATCAATCGCCTTAGATTAATACTTGCAGAACTTCGAAGTTTATAGAGGTATGAAGATATTATTCGCAGGTGTTTAAGTAGGTAGTCAATATGATGATTCCAAGATAAATGCTCGTCAAAGTGTATACCAAGGTACCTAGTTTCACTGGCATAAAGTAGTGGTGAGCAAGAGCATTGTCTACATTCCCATGAATGCAAAAAGATGGGTTGATTAAGATTAATGCGTTTCTGGTGAGTTCGAAAGCACATGAGGTTCGATTTATCATTGTTCACAAAAATATAGCTTTTTGAAAACCAACTCATAATTTGTTTGATATCATCCTGTAAAATCGAAACAGCAGTATTATAATCTTCGTGTGTAATAACCAAGGCTGTGTCATCAGCGTATTGATACATTTTTGATTTTAAAGCAAGCAAAGATAGGTCGTTCACATATATGTTAAATAACATGGGACCCAATACTGAACCCTGAGGCACACCAGAGTTGAGGTGCGCAGCAGAACTTGTACTATTTCCTATTCAAACTCTTTGGGTTCTTTCAGTGAAGTAACCTTTAAAAAATGTACGGAAGTGCCCTCTGAAACCAATTTTATCTAGTTTCTCAACTAAAAGTGAGTGATCTATTGTATCAAAGGCAATGTATCAATGCAATGTACATGCAGAAAAAAAACATGTTCTTGTGCAGATGTGAGGCGTGGCAACACACTTAAAAAAAGCCTGGTAAAATAAACTAATTTGCTCTTTTTAAACTGCGGAGTGCAATGAACAAGAAAAATAATGTGCGCGACGCTTCTATTTCAGTCTAAAATAATTAAAAAAAAAAAAAAAAAATGCCATTTCGAGGGGCTAACATACATTGCAAAAATGTTTCAGAAATATTAAAATATACATTCACATCAAAACCTCGATAGTTGCATTCTACATATTCTAAAGTATATGCCGGCCAAATTCGGTTGTGATAGGACCATATTAAGGACAGAAATGCTTGCGCACAAACTGTGAAGTTGCTACAAAATTACATGAAAAGAAAAACATGTTCAAATGTTGCCATAGATGTGTAACTACTCGCCTCCTGATTGAGCCGTGTCGCCACAGTCTGGCCAAAATTGGAAACAACCGAAAGCGGGGATATTGCAGTGTGTCGTACGCTATGGGCGCTATTAAAGTTGTGGTGTATCGTTTCACGTGCGTGGAAATTCAGCAAAATGATCATTATTAAGTCGAATGCTTCTATAATCTTAGTAGTGTGGTTTGTATAAAACCGCTGGTCCCACATATTTTTGTCATCTCACACAAACCTTAGCTTTCATAAAACATTAAATGTTGATTGGAGCTGTGATTTGATTAAAAATTTAATCCGATTGCTACCTTTTAATAGATTATTCAATGGATAAATCCTTTAGTTGGCTTTTCATTGGTCATATTGCATAAAAGACGTTAAAACTACACTGTTTTTTACTATTTTTAGTATGCCATAAATGGCATATCGCACCCCCATTTTAAACATCGCGTTGTGACGCCTAAAGAAGTATAAACACGGGAAGCCTTTTAAAGTGAAGTAATTTTAAGTTATCATTTGAAAAGTATAATCACCCTTGACGACAATCACAAACATGCTGAAGTGGTTTACCGAGCAAACCTGTGACCTAAAAGAAATGAGGATGTCAGAAATATTAAAGCAGGCATTTTTTTTTACTTTTTCCCGACTTTCTGCTGCAAAAAATTCAAGGAAACAGCAAAAAAAGGAAGAAAAAAAAGACGAAAAGAAAGACAATTCTCTATAATACCGAAATAGAGCGCAGGTCTTGAGGAGGAGGAGGGAAGGTTAGAGAGGTAAGGGAACGGTATAAAAGGGAATACACCGTGAAATTATGGGCGTTTCTTGGTAAATTCCCCCGCCTGATTTAGCAAGAAAATTTCCCCGCTAAATGTGGGGAAAAAAAAAAAAAAATTTAGCAAGAAATTTTTCCGCCAAATTTAGCGGTAAGTTTAGTGGGGAAATTTCCCCACTAAATTGAGTGGAAAAGTTTTCCACCAAATTGAGGCGCCGTGTGATGTCACGAGGGTGACGTGACACGTGACGTCGTTATGGGAAACGTCCCATACTGCAACGCGCGGTTACGCCGACGCCACTCAAGCCGGAAACGAGCGCCTAAGAGCTGCGCTTTTAAAATATATCGGAATTAAAGCATCACTCGAATAACCTTAAGGTTAATCAATGAACTGCCCAGCCCCGATATGCATTAGGTGAGGGCGGGTGATCAGAAAGTCTGGTGAGAGTCACTAGCCCGAGTCGGTAAAAGAGTGTCGCTGTGTCATGGTGCAAGTCGTTTGTTGGAGTTGCAGAGTCTACTATGTTTGAATAGAAGACTATTTGGATAGGAGTTTATCATATTAGCCTTTAGACATCTGCGGCCCTCACCGAGAACATTGAAGCGGGTGAACTGACATTACCGAGAAAAGCATATAATAACACGCACGCTCCTGCGTTTGTTTCACTTGTTTCAGTTGTCCTGCCAACGTGCAGTTTGCGGATTGTAACTAGAAGAGGCACACTCTCCTCATCGCAACGTGGTAGAAGTGTGCAGACTCCAAAAAACTTACCCACACCATGGCACAATAAAGGAAAACATTGGGTGCAGTGGAACTCAATAGCACGGTAATTTCTGATACAGCACCAACTTCTCTTCATGCTTAATATTTATATTACTGCAAAAGCTAAAAGTTACAAAAACAAAAATTCACAGAACCTGCGATTTCACAGCCCACCATACCCGTATTCAGTTATCCGGGTCGAAATTCATTGTTTTGTTGAATTCCCACACACGTGAACCGATACATCTATTTTAAAGAAAAAAAATATTCAATGTAAATAGTGCAGTTCACCCGAAGACAGGCATCCGTCATTAGGGATGCCGCAAACCACCCTAGGTTCGAATTCGAAAGGTTTCGATATTTTCGAACCGAACTGATGTTCGATATCGAAAGGTTTCGATATTTTCGACCGTACGGAGATTCGAATTAAAAAAATTCGCAACTTTAAAAAATCGTGGAGTTTCGAATTCGAAAAGTTCGAAGCTTTCACGGTTTCTAAAAGTTCGGGTTCGATTATTTCGAATATTTTTTTTACTTGAGGTTCGAGAAAATTCGAAAATTTCAAACTTTCCTAACTTGAAATTCGAGAGATTCGAATGTTTCGCATTTCTTTGGATCTGAAACTCGAAAAATTCGAACGTTTCGAATTCTTATAGACATAAAGTTCGAGAAATTCGAAGATTCCGAATTTCTTACTACATAAAGTTCGAAAAGTTCGAAGGTTTCGATTCTCTTTTAGGGCTAAATTAAAAAAAAAAAACAAAAAAAAAAAAAAAAAACTTGAAGGTTTTGAATTTCTTTTAAGTTCAAGTGCGCAAAGTTCGAAGTCCGGTTTTCATGTTTCGCCACAGTTTGTTTCAAATAACGTTTTCACGCCTCACTGGTTTTCACGAAATGAGGTTTAGAAAAGTTAGGGTGTGATATTTAGACTCCGTGAAGTTGGTCAGGCAATTAAACGAGACGACGAGTGTCCCGGATGTGCTGCAATATTTGCCAGTGCAGAGTGTCATGTGCAGATCCGTAATTGTGACCGCCGGCCTGCGGGGGGGGGGGTCTTTAACGTGCATCACGCAGTAGTGATCACACAAACGCACTGTTTAACGATACTCATCCAGTTCGAAACGGCCAGGGGCAGGCAGGCGGTTGAGGCTCAGAAAACCCTCGAAGTAATCTGGCAAACTGCCTCCCTACCCCCTCGCACGCTGGTAGTAATCCGCTCAAACGCCGCCCGAGTGACGCTGGCATATAGTAAGTTTAGTTTCTACATGATGCAAAATCCTGATACTGGGAATAATATTTGAAAAAAAAGTATAAGAATACAGAAAAAAGGGGACAGGACAACGCCTCATACTCAGCTCTGGGAATGAAATTTGAAAGAAAAAGTGTAAGAAGGCAGAAAAAAGGGGACAGGACAATGCCTCAAACTCAACTCAGTACAACGTCTCAAACTCAACTCAGCTGATTTTGAGACGTTGTCCTGTCCCCTTTTTTTTTATTCTTTCGAATTTTATTCTCAGTCTCGGGATTTTGCATCATGATCAACATACACCAGCTCGTCTGCACATTGACAATTTTTTTTTTAGTTTGTAATTGCTTTGGAGGTTTATTTTCCGAGACAAAAGAAAGGCCGAGCAAAAAGCACAGAAGCTGACACAACTTGAGGTCGAGGAGCGTTCTACCATACCAGTGGCGTCGGAAGAGGAAAAACGGGGGGGAAGGAGGGGGGGGGGGGGCTCCAGTCTCCCCTCGCCCAGATATTTCGGACTGTTAAATAAAACTGTGCCATTGGTAAAAAATAAACATAACAATTAATGCAAAAAAATAAAAAGCTGGAGAAAAAAAAAACTATCAAGAATCCGCCGGAAGTGTTGTATTCTTGCATATTCAGAGGCCCAGAACTACGAAACAAGTTTCTCCTACCAAAATGTGTACAGGATAAAAGAAACACGTCACAAAAACGTGAAATAAAAAAAATAATAAAATGTTTTTTTTTTTTATGACGTGCCGAATTTGAACAATATTAGAAATCTTTTTCCCCGAGTTAATTTATTCCTCAACGTGAAAAGAACAATAGATACATTAATTTGTATTCTGCAGATGGTAATGATATCTACTGTCTGTGGTGTTAATTTAAATGCGATACCTCAAACAATTTCGACGAAAAAAATTACCAAGTTTAGGGCATAATTGCCCGTAGATACATGTTTGGATATTTCTTCGAAACTCGTTTTGAACAACAATAATCATATCTTAAGACGACACTTACCTAGGCTATACATAGATCATTCTTAAAAAGTTCAACATCTCTACCATAAATAGCTTCGGCTATAGTGCGCTTCAAATATGGCACAAACGACAATTGTCAAAAACGTGTCGTCCTTCCTCGCTCCTTCGGGAATCTATTTCTTTAAAACCAAGCATGCCAGATGATTGAAATAAACGGCATTGTCTTTCGCAAGGAATGCAGCACCGCATGTAAAAATGCGAGAAAAAAAAAATTACGAATGTACCTCACTGCTTGAATCCAAATGAAATCGCCCGCCCGTCTTTCGAAGTTCGACGAACTTCGACCCTAAAAATTCGAAGTTCGTCAAACTTTTGGCTTTTCAGGAATAGAAAGTTCAACAATTTTCGAATTCTTTAGATTAATAAGTTCGAAAATTAGCGAATTTCTTAGCGTAGGAAGTTCCAAAGTTCGAAAAGCTTTGAACTTTTTAGTGCAAGAAGTTCGGAAGTTCGAAAATCATCGAATTTTTTAGTCTATCAAGTTTGAAAGTTTGACAAGCATCGAATTTTGCAGCGTAATAAGTTCGAAATTTCGAAAAGCGTTGAACTTCTTAGTTTAAGAAGTTTGAAAATTCGACTTCCGTCGAATTTCTCAATATAGAAAGTTTGAAATTTCGAAATCTTTCGAACCGCTTGATTCGATCATCGAACCTTCGGTTCAAAAAAAGGTTTGCGGCATCCCTATCCGTCATGGTGATCCATGCTCCCCAACGACTGCCCAGAGCAGACGACGCAGCCACACGAGCGATTATTTAAATTTAGGCCATACACTGGTAACTAGATTCAATCTTCACTAAAGGACCGAGCGGCACCTGCACCATTTTCCACTAAAATTGTTTGGCCACCGATACTGTGTGACGAAAGAAACGCAGGAATCTACACCGTCTCGCGGGCAAACGTGGAGAGCCCATGGGGCAGAGGTGGCGCTGCATCCTGCTGCGACGCGCCAAACGTTCACGTTTTGGGTTCAAATAATTTACTATAGCCGCTAACAGGTCAAGTAGAAGCTCCTCCCACCTCTTTCCATATTAGCAGAGCGAACGTTGTAAAGGAGGTCGCCTCTTCTCCGGCGTCCGCTCGGCCGAGGTGGGAGGAACTTGCACTTTACCCTTCACCTGTCTCCGACTACAGAGCGCAACCTTGAGTCTACATTGTGCTACGTTGTTGCGTACAGGGTTTCTACGGAGCAACATAGCCACATAGCGTCGTCCGGACATAAGGTTGCGCATTAAAAAAGTATTTGGACCCAAGAACGTGCGGCGTGGCAATGGCAGAGGGGCGGCGTGGCGGCGATGTCGACCGTCGCCACTGCAGCAGTATTTCTGTTTTCTAGGCACGTCACTTGAGAGCGACAACGTGCGTAAAATCTATTACTTTTAAACTAGAAAATTGGTAATACAGGTCATTATTGTTTCGTGGGGCTGCGGAATCGCTTCGTTAAACAGAAATATTTGCTAAACAGGAATTTGTTGCGGTAGTCAGAGGAACACAGTGAACACAAAGGAGATTGGCCAGGACCTTATACTACTTCATTAAACGGGCCCTGCAATCATATTTAAGCGTCTGCCTTTTTTGCGGTTTCCACGTCTCTTGGGGTTCGGGCAAGCCAGCGGGCACGGACAGAGTAGCTAAATATCAGGGCGTCATAATTTAACCGGACGACGCGGAAACCTCCTCCACCTACAAGGGCGACCCGCGTTGCCGAAAGCGTGCGATATGTGACGTCTTTGGTCCTGGGCTTACTACTGGTCAGAGCCGCTAAAAGCTTTTTTTTTAGTCGAGATACAAAATATAAGTGTCGCGAAACCGTTTCATGTATGAAACTAGTTTTTGTTCAGTATTTTAGATCGGAAAAAAAAACAAATGCAGTTCATAAAGTATGGAAACAAGAAATGACCCGTCGACACACCCGTCACCAAGCAGCGGAAAAAACGGCGCATACTAGAAAGGGCTAGTGGGATGAGGCCCCGCCGAACAGCGAGCGTAGAAAGGTCCCGGATGTACGCGGCGGCGCTGCGATCGTATACGGGCTCGAGGATCCGACCTGTTCCGAGCGTTCCGAAGGCCTTCGGCGCGGGCTTGGTTGGTGATTTGGCCATTTGGCGGTATGGCAGCGCGAAGTGGTTCCCGTTCTGAACTGAGCGTTACCCAGTGTTTGCTGTCGTTCGTGGCCAATGAAGTGTTATGCCGAATTAGTCTTTAATCGCGCAGCAAATGCAATGCGAGCCGCCCTAGCCGCCCGCTTCATACAGCCTATCCAACACATGCTCTAGTGGCGCCCTCTCGAGCCGTCGACACGGAGTGCAGGCTGCCGTGAGCGCTTGAAGAGCTCACTACCCCTCCTCTAGTTCACGGCCACTCAAGCCAGGACCTACGACGTCACGAAGGAGGTTATTTTTTGCTTGTTTTTGTAATTCTAATTTGCCTATAACTTTTAAAATAAATCAAAATTTGAGAAAAGAAAAGTTTCATTAAGTTACTACGTTCAGTGCGCTCAGGTTCGGTGCAAATTAAAAACCAGTAAAAAAGTCATTGCAGGGCCCCTTTAAACGGGCATTTTCATAGTAGAAGAGTTTGTTACAAAGGTGCTCTAACACATACATGCCCTCGTTATTTTTCTTTTTTAGCGAGCATTGGATGAGTAAAGCGAGAACAGTTTTACTGCTGCTGCATGTGCAATGGAGGGCATCGGATTCTTTGGGGTCGAGCAGACTAGCTTAGCTTACCACATGGGTTCACACACTGAGTCTTTTAGGGTATCCTAGAAGATTCCTCGAGATAATCTCCTTGGCTATTCCTGCTCCTACGTAAAGAGCTTTTTTTTTTTTTTTTTTAAATAAGGCCTATTTGAGCAGATCCAAACCATTTATCTAAACAAATCAATGAGCCAGAGTCTAATATGTGCACTGCTGTTTACAAGCTCCATAGGCCTCCGCACTGCTGTAGCGCACCAATGCTAAGACCAGGAAGGGTTTCTTTGTTATCACTCGAGAAAGGTAGGCATTCCTCGAGACAGAAATGTTTCGGAACGTTTTGCGGGGAATCAAGAAATTCCGCACATTTTCATGGTCGCATTCCCGGAAGGCTGCCGTATGCACCGCAGTCGCACGCTGCAATCGCAGCCGGGTTGCCCGGATTACGCAACTCGCCGATCGCGCAACGTTTCCGCGGGCGTGGCGGGGACACTCACCGGCCGGGAGCCGGCGTCGTCGCCCGAGGCGGCAGAAGCGCCAGCAGGGCGGGGTTAGGAGGCGTGCTCCACCACCTCGGTGACCTGGATGCCGTGCTGCTGCAGGTGGGCCTTGAGCAGCTGGTTCGTGGCCTTGAGCTGGTCGCACTGCTGGCGCAGCAGCTCCACATCCACGGCCAGCCGCTCATTCTCCTTCAGGATGTCCGGCAGGCGGGCGCTGTTGCTGCGCAGCTCGTTGATGTAGTCGCACGCCTTGGCCAGGATGCCCCCCTTGCTGTGCAGGTGCACCGACGACTGCTGCATGCCCACACGTCACCCTCCGTCAGAGACGACCAAGCGGCCCCCTCGGCGCCCTTCCGCGTATCGTCGCGCTTCGGCCGACACGCCCGAGGCTCCAGAGATTCCGAAGCATTGTAAGAAGCTCGAGTGAAGCACATTTCTGCACTTAACTTGGACAAAGTGTTAGCGGGCACCAAACTTTACCGCTAAAGTTACTGCTTAAAAAAAAGACAAAAAAAAACTTTCTGCCGCTGAATATAAAAAAAAAAAAAAAAAAAAAAAAGGGAGAAACGGGCTATTGCTTTTTTGTGCCAACGACATCATGCCGCGAATCTCCGAGACGCTCGCCGCCGTAATGAGGGTGCCCCTGGCGTCGAGGGAACCTCTCGCCGTGGGCGCCTCTTACGAGCAGTACGTCCTCGACGACCGCCCGTCGCGAAGCATCCTTCTCGGCGAGGTTACCTGCCTGGGGGACGACCTCGCGGAGTCGTCGAAAAGGGGGAACCTCGCGACGACTGCCGGCCGAGGACGACGCAACGAGGGGTACTTTGCGAAAAAAGCCCTTAGAAAAAAAGAGCCTTCCACACAAGGCCGGTACCTCTCTGTTGGCCCCTCTCTTGTACGGGCATCCCTGCGGGGGCACACCTTTCGCGGAGAAGGCTCCACAGCCAAAAACCACCGGGCCAAAAGGAGACAGAATTCGTAAAAAAAAAAAAAAAAAATCTCTAGCAAAAAAAAAAAAAAAAAAAAAACAAAAGAAAAAAAAAAGAAGAGAAAGAGTTTGAAAAAGGTATTGAGGAAGTAATTATATGCAGAACTTTTCTGGGCCGATAAATGATGGTGACGATGGGTCACGCGGTCACTTGACTGCATCGAGCAAAGTTTGTGATGTTACATTGAACTGGTTCGTAAGTAGGCACCGACTGTTCGTGTGACACTTTCCCGTAATGCCGAAGAGCGCACAGCTTTCCCCTACACTCTGTTTCACGATTACTTGGTGAACTGCGAAGCCTAGGGCCCCGCAACCCAATAACAGCGTCGGAGCCAGGCACATGACCCGACGTGACGGAAGCATTTGTGTCACCACGTTAAATGCGAGGCCCAGAGGAACCGGCTGTCGTCTGCTACAGAACCAACCAACCTCGGATGAGTGTCTGCCGCAGCAACATATCCATCCGCTAGAATAGCGAGCACTTCGAGAACAGGTTCATGCGACAACCATTTGCTCAATTTAGCCGCAAATTTATGACGGGTGCTAACGCCAAGGTACAAGTGCAATGTTTCAGGCGGAAACAGCCGATTACACGGCTGCTGTGGTCGCCGGCGATCGCCAATGGCCACACCGCTACGAGGTGAAAAAAATCGAGCAAATGCGGATTTGGCGCAACTCTTTTGCTTCAAATAGTTATGCAGTACTTTTTGTCGCGGAGGGCTCCGTTGCTGCGGCTGTAACGATGCCACGGTGGTCTCGAACAAGGAGTGTTATCAGGTGCCTTGCTCCGGCGCCCTTTTTGGGTCGCGGGGGCCACAGCCTTCACGGTTCGCCAAGCTATCGCAAAACGGAGTATATCAGACGCAGTTGACTCGGCAATTCGAAGTCGCTTCATTTGGTTCTTCGGTTAGTTCAAAATGGGGGTAGGGTCCCAACAATTACGCGTGGGTGTAGGACAAAAAAAAAAATGTGCAGTTAATCGAAGGTTTACCTCTGGGACTGGTTAATTCGAAGGATCTTTTCACGTGCTCAAGAAGTCCGGGGATTCGAGGAGCACTAAAAAGCCCCGCGATCGTGGCGACCAAGCTTAAGTCGTACCCGGGCACACTTTATCGATTTTATCCACTACACGCACGGTCAGGAAAAGGAAGGAACGAGCCGGGCGCGACTAAGCCGCCGGGCAGCCGAGCCAAGTCTAACCGAGCGAACGTGACTGCGAGCCACGGAGTAAGGTACAGATGGGTGAGAACACGTGGCACGGCGAAGGCTGCGACGCGATCGACCGGATAAAGACCTCTTGCCGCGCACCAAAGAGGCTTAGCCGACGGCGTCTCCACCGTCTGGACGGCGCGACAAAAAAAAAGAAAACTAGTCTCCGTGGCACTCCGGCACGCGCTTTTTCCGCACATAGCGTCCGCGGCGTCTGCTCCAACCTTGACGGACACCGTCGCAAATGCCGCGTCGGAGATACTTCCACTTCAACGCGTCCGTAAAACCGTCGTTGCCGCCGTCGGGGCGCGAAACCGGGGTCCACGGCGGAGTAGTGCCTAAGCAACCTGCGTCCTACAAGTGCTGAGTTGTAGATGACGTGGGGCGCCCGGAAAATGACTTGGAAAACGAGCCGGTCATTCATAGAGGGGCGTGGGAAACTGGCCCCCTGACAGGCTGCCATTAGTCGCGTATTGAGGTGCCACATGGCGGCGCCGATTGCAGCCGAGGAAAGGAGGGGACTTTATCTGGCAGCTGCGATGGACGCAGTGTTCACATCATGTGTGTATACAGTCGAATCTCGTTAAGGAGGGACACTGGCAAAGGGATTGGAATGAAATTTGCAGAAGAGATTTAACGTCGGATGTAGGTGTACTGCGCAAACTTTCAGCTCTCTAGGACAACTTTACATACCTGCGTAAGATGATGCGTCACTCTTCATTAAGAAATCTATGATATGGAAACGAAGCTATTAAGCACCATTTTGACTGCTCGAATATAAAGTGGGAGGTGTGGGACTTTGGGCTATCTAGTCTTTACAACTCTAATGTTAGCATTTCAGGAAGAGTGAGTACCTCAAAATAGGAGATGCATGTCTGCTCTATGTCAATTTTTAAAAATATGGTTCTTTTTCAATGAGGACTTAAACTTAAAACAAAATAAAGTACATAGCCCGATCCCCCACTAAATTTCAGTTGCGAAACATCTTGATTGTGGGATCAATATATGTTTACCTTCAAACAAAAGATTGCTTCGCATGAAATTTGCAGCAAAAAGCAGAACTGAGAAAAATGCGTTCAAACATTGAACTCCTTGACTTTGTTACTGCCTCACAATGTGTTGAAAATATTTTATATCACCGTAACTATTCGGCGTATGGTTAGCAAATTTAGTGTCAGGGTGTATAATTAGTTTCTTAAAACCAAACACCTCAAAATTAAGAAATACATTTTTTGAAAAACATTTTTAAATTTAGGCTTATGTCTCCCCTCAATTCAAACTAACATGCATGCCCCATCCTATGCATCTCTATGGGAGGAAACCAGGGGCGGATGCAGGAATTTCCTGAGGGGGGGGGGGGGGTCAGGTGTTGGTCAGCATACCATATGTTTAGGAACCCCCTCCTCCTCTCCTTCGTTTTACGCCCCAAATTTTACAGATGCAGAAATCAAGAGGGGGGTCAGGACATCCGGACCCCCCCTCTAAATCCGCCCCTGGAGGAAACTACCGGTAAATAAAAATTTGCTTTATTCAAACAGATTTTCAGTCCCCCTTGAGTTTGAATTAAAGAGATTCAACTGTATCTTACACCGTGCTGCAAGCACGCACATCATAGAGCCGTTCCCAAGGAAGTAGGCAAGAAAGCGTGTACAGCCAATGAAGCTTGGTTTCAGGCATGAGCCAGCCCTAGACGATTTGTTCATCAAATATATCGATGTCAACGAACGTGCCGTGAGCTGTAGTTTGCTTTAGGACAGTGACGTCGTGCACTGGTCAGGCCTAACAAACGATCGCGTTGCTTTCCATGCCAAGTGGCCGAGTGTCGCCGCATGGAAACTGCTGGGGCAACAGATGGCAATTTTGAGTTTTCTTGGCAAAGAAACTGTTCAAGGCACCCCAAAAAAGGTTTTCAATTTGCAGAGCATAGTTTATACCGAGTGTAACTGTTAGTGGAATGCCGTGCGTCTCCATTAGCGGAGGCAAGCAAAAATCAACTCCTCCTGATAAATACCAAATAAAAAACACTTCTTTTTTTCTTCTTTAATTTGAGGGACGTTTAATTTGGAGTGTTTCACTGTCCTCGCGAGCATAGAATTATCCAGAGTCAACTGCAGCCTCGTAACCATCCTCCACTCTCCTCATCATTTCTTACTAGGAGGAAGCCGCGTAAAGACACCACTTTAATAACGGGGTGCTTACCTGTCCAGACTTGTTTAGGTCGCTGGAACAGTCAGGGATTATCTTGGACAGCTTCACTATCCAGTTGTTGATCTTGTCCCTTCTTCTCCTCTCCACTGCAACGGGAAAAAACCCTCAGATAAGTCAGAGGAACTGCCAAGAGGACGACCAGATTTTTGCGGTGGACCCTCTCGCAAAGTCCCCAAAGCCGCAGAGGCACATTATGCCTCTCGGCCGTGTGATGTCAACCCCGAGTTAGAGTGGGGTTGCGTCTGCCGGGCCCGCCATAGCTCCAGACTGAGCAATGGTCTTTACGGTGGATGTCCATGTTCCATTTCGCCTCGAGATGGACTGCGGCAGGACGCCACGAGCCGCCGTCCCAATCAACCTGGTGCGGCGAACCCTTTGCGCAAGTATGCACCCCGCACGTCACGTTCCCATCGCGAGAGTCACTTTAAAGGGCCTTCTAGAGCCACCAAATAGGCTACGCTTCAGAGCGACGACACCTCGGCCACCTTGGTGTTTAATATCATTGTTGCCAGTTCTTTTAAACAGCCTGGATGGAAAAAAGGATGTCCTAAAACAAATTTACAACGAAGAAACAATTTTTTTAGAGCTATATTTACGGCGCGAAACGAATTTGTAGTTGGCGCCCACGGGATTCATGCCTAGGCATAACTCTCTAGGGATAACACATCCCAAAGGAGAGGGACCCCTAGAAATCTCCCCTCCCTAGCACCTGCCTACTGGGGTGGCAATGCATACCCTAGGCCCCTAGGGAATTTATGCATTAGAACAAATTCCCTAGGGGATGTGCTATCCCAAGCAGATCACTCCTAAAGACATGTTCCACATGGAGGCAATGCATTTCCCAAGTCTCTAGGAGATGCACCCTAAGAGATAGGATTCCCTAGGCATCCCCATCCCTAGCAGATGCCCTCCAGGGAGGCAATGTCCGAAGCCCCACCTTCGTTGTGTGTGGCCCTGCGCCTCTCGTCCCTGGCGGTGCGGTTCCCTTCCCCCTTAGGGCTGAACTGGTGGGTCCTGGGGGCCAGGGCACGGGGCGACGTCGTCTGCAGCACGTCTTGCGGGGACATCATCACGTAGAACTGGCCTGTGAGGACGACACAGACGGCGTCACGCTGTGTCAACTCCAACCATCCATTGACGGACTGGTATGTTGTGGAAGAAAAACGCTGAAATCCCTCTACACTGGTGCGTGCACTTCTGGGATTTCTGACACCCCCGAAAAACAAGAATGTTTTCGCGTAATCTTTTTGCAACAGAGTTGCCTGCTTTGCCCAGAAAAAAATAAGGCATATAACAATAGCCTGTGAAAATGCCTCAAATTATATTGGACTCCAAGGCGAGAAAAAACCACTGTGAGAGCTTTTTCGTTCTTGAGGAGTTCCTCAAAGCAAATCTAAGAAACTAAGATAACGTGCAGCTTAAGAGCAATTGAATATGTAATTGAAAGTTACAGGTGCCATGCACAACGAAACATACTCGAATAACTTTTCACCTAACTGTTGCCCTTACAGTCAAAAAAAAAAAAAAAAATATATCTAAGGCTATCTACAATGTCTACGTTTCGAGTGTATCAAAATTCACCAACTAATTTCAAGAAACAGAAAACCGCCTCAAGTCATCAATAGTGATGACAGTGCCACTGAAGACCATCATCTCCTATCAGCTCAAAAAGAACACTTCAAGGGAAACTCTGCCAATTTTTCGAGCTACCTAATCCAAAGGCATAACTGATTCTCCGAAATGTTATCTCTTTCCCCCAGATTTGCTCTGCTATTTATTAAAGTGATATTTTGTTGACTACCGAAACCGAAACTCCATTCTCCCTAGTTTTCACCGCCATCCGAACGTGACGTCACCGGTGGGAAGCGAGGTGTGTGGCCGGCGGTCGAGTATGCTCGCGCCCGCCTTTCTTCTGTCTAACCACGAGAAAACGGGAGCATTCGTGCTATATGAAGTTGATAATATCTCTACTTGCATAAAGCATGACCTTGGCTTTTGTGCCAAACAATGAGAATAAACAAAAACGAAAAAACGAAAGAAATTGGGATTTTGAGAAAACCGTTTTTGCAACTAGGTACACTCAAGCCTCGGCTCACTAGTTTTGTGAAATTGCTCGTGTAAATATGTTTTTCTTCTATCAGGAACAAGCAATTACGCTAGGAAAGAAAGGCAGAAGAGTCACGCAATACATTCTTCGACAAATTACTCAAGTACCACGCAGAATGTTCGGAATGTGCGTATAAACAAACGCTCATCTTACCAGCAGGAAGGTGCAATTTGTTTTAGATTTTCGTTAAAAAAGTTACAGGTGCAAACGCCTCACGTTTAGTCAATTTTGTAGCATGTACATGATCCTTGATGCTTAAGTAATTTAGCAAAACATCTGTAGACCATTCCAGAAAAGCTCGTCTGGCCGGTGGCATTATCAGCGTTGGTGCGTGTGGTGCGTACTTTGCTCGTCTTCCGCAGCGACGAACATGCGCATGCTAGGCTGTGGCCTAATGGATTGAAAAAATTGAAATGTATAGAACTGAATGAACCGCATTTCTGTAGGCCATACAGCAGGTTGCTGTTCATGAAGATCATGCTAAAATGAAAATTAAAAGAACTTCGAAAGGCAATGAAAGGCATATGAAATGCACAAATACACTAATAATCTTCAAATAAAAAAAGCTTAAAGGGGCCCTCCAACAGTATTTGAGCGTCTACTTTTTTTTGCGGTTTCTCCACGCTAGTGGTCCCGGAAACCCAGTGGACAACGAAAGAGTTTAAAAATATTAGCGCATCATATTTTAATTTGACAACTCGGAAACACCTCCTCCGACGGTGGCGCCGCGAGGTGCCGAATGCGCGCGCATAACGGAGCTCCCATTCACTATACGTCACATTCACTGGGTTTCGTGATTGGTGAGAGCCGTCCCAGAAATTTTGAAGCGGAATAAAGTATATCACACGTTAACCGTCATTATTTCTCTAAAAAGTCGTTTTTATAGAGCTAATGAAGTTGCAAATTGAAGTTCAAAAAGGGCGAAAACAACGCCTCGTCGCTCATGCGCGCCTCCCAGCGGCGGAGTACCTCCTACCCGCCAAGGTGGCTCCGGTGGCGGAGTTGCGGGAGACGAGCCTTCCGCGGCTGTCGAAGCGGACTGAGGCAGAGACGCGTCGCGGCGCTTGCGTGGTGTGTCCTCGTACAACGCAACGCCCAGCTCCGCGCTCCTTTTTAAGAATTCAAAGGATGCTTAAGCTTCGCCTTTAAGAGCGCAATGCGATAGCATTCTCGGGCCCCATTTGCATCACCTTGTTCGCTTCTCATGCTCTTACTGCCAGTGAGTAGGAAGTGCGGCGGATACGCCCTAGTCAGTAGCGCATCTGGCCTGCAAGCGAGGGGTCGTGGGCTCGAATCCCGTCTAAAATTCTGCAAATATTTCTTTATGGCAAATGAATTACTTTATAAAAGGAAATCATTGGAGACGTGAGGCAACCTTTAATTCGCATTACATGTCACGTTATTCAATCACTTTCATTTCACGCATATGTCACGTTTCACGTGAGCGCTGTTTGAACTTCCCGCGTGAGGTCATGTGGCTTTCACGGGGTGACCCTATAGACCAGAAGTGGCCAGGCTGACCCGGCCTAAGAGCCGCAAACAAAGCCAGGAAACTTCCAAGAGCCGCAGGGGAGGGGGGACAAACGTTTTTCTAAAGCAATAATGAAACTCGGTCTACATTCCTTCTATCCTAGTCAAAAGCGGTCCAACTGCACGTAAGGTACCAGTAGCACAAGACTACCAAACCTCAGCCTGTCTTTCAATTTAAAACACATTCCGGGGGGAGGGGGGTGCATATAGGGGAGGGAGCCGCGAGCCGCACTATAACACGTAAAGAGCCGCAGCTTGGCCAACCCCGCTATAAACCAATCAGGATTTTTCCGTCACGACAACAACTTTTCTCAGCACAAACTCCTTAATGCTACTGCATAAAAAAAAAAAAAAAAAAATTATTGAAGATGCAATAATGCGTAAAGTACATAATACAATTTTAATTTCAAAATAAGTGAACATGAAGTTACCAGAACAAAAATATGTACCCATATTTTCTTTGTCCACTGTCAAAACAGAATGCAACACATTCAAACACGCATTCACGAGTGCACATGCGGAAGAGGATAGTTTTATCCTCTATTACTATTAAATTCTGGTTTTGTACATTCTCCATCAGCGATAAATTTATGCACCTCCCCTCAACGAAATTAATATGTTCAGAGTTCTAAAATCCTTACAACAATCTATAACATTTTTCCGCCACAAAATAAGACACGTTTTCACCTCCTCATCTGCGAAAAGCTTGAAACGTCTTCACCACGTCATGCCAGATTAGCTTGAAAGCTAATCTGGCATGCATGGAAAGCGTCTACAGTTTGCTACAGCTTAAAGGGATGCTCAACCGAAATTTGGATTTTGCGAAACAAGGCCGCAGAAGCATCGAACGGGACACACAAACTACAGAACATCACTCGTACGTCGGTATCTCAGTGATGTGATTGGCCTAAGCCGTCTTGGAGCACCTTTCGGAGCAGCCAAAACAGTGTTTTGGAGCTGCAAAGTGGTTTTTGGAGCAGCCAAAACAGTGTTTTGAAGCAGCTTAAAGTGTTTCATAACAGCAAAAAGTGGCTTTTGGAGCAGATATTCTTAGAAAAATAAAAATATTTGTTTTAAGTGCTGGACAAATGACGGGACACTTTACTCGCCACAATAGACAAATTATGGTCAAGTTAGACCACATAGGAGTCTTTCAACATGTTAACTGAAATGCCAATTACATGAGACATTTTGCAATGCTTCAGTTAAATGATACATATATATGTACCCACTATAGATAAATAAGAAGCAAACTGCACATATTAAATATATCTGAAAAGCAGTCTCCGACTGAAGAAACATGCAACTGCTCCAGTGCAATACGAAACTGTACACAAGAAGAAGGTACAGTACGACTAGCGGGTGCTTTTCCTTTTGCTTTTCGGAAATTTCTGCAAGACTGCTGCAAGCCTCGCTTTGCCTTAGGCAAGTAATGAATGTCCACTTTCAATGTCTCCAAAGAAGAGACATTGAGACATCCCAAAGTGCACAGTGCTGTGGGCACTGCCGAGCAATTCCAACAAAACCTCTTGCCACCGTTTTACTGGTTCCCTACGTGCCAGATTTTCGTCAAAAGCAAGCAAATGTATAGCAATGAATTGCAAGCGTCCAGGCTGGTGCCTCTGTCGAGCAATCGTGTTCGCATGCACGTGAGGGCAACTTCGGCAGCTTGCAGTTGCATGCACTTCGTCGTGCGAGTGGAGACGGCTGTTCGGTCAAAACCGAAACCCTGCCACTCCGCTCCGTCGCCAACTGGTTCCCAAAATTGTATGCAAAATGAAACGGTCCAGCATACGACAAAAAACATTCCAGCGGCGCGTGCTTGCCAGGCCGGCAGGCGAGGTACAAGCTAAGCACGCAGAAAAAAAGAAACTGAGTGTATCGATGCAAGACATTGCACGTCAGGGTCAGAAAGTTCTTGGAGCGCTTTGAACTCGAAACAAACAAGTGCGTTGTGCGGGTTCACCGTGCAGACATTGCTTTTTTTGCTTTAGCTAACTTGTCTTCAACTTTCTTTCGCGACAGATTTTTCACGTACCGGGGTCCCTCACAAAACAAGGCCCACTGAGAGAAACCTAGGTAATCAATACTCCGACACAGCAGTCTTTGAGTTAAAGAGGGATTTGTGTAGTAGCGTATGACTTAAACAAGAACAGGAATTTTGATGACCTTGCGGCAGTCCTTACGTTTCAGTTTAGAAAGCGCCATATCTGCAGCGACGTGGGGACGGCAACAGCCGACATCATGCAACCACGGTGACTGGTAGGCAGGGACCAAATATGGTTTTCGCACGGCTGTTGCTTTCAGGAGCGGATGCTTCATTCAGCTCACAAAGTAACTCCCGCCGCGCAAAAACGTGGTTTCATTTCACAACACGACGGCATGGCTGGTACCCGGCATGCTAGCGTCGGAGCGTCCGCACACGCTTGCATCTATCGTTACAAAAATTTGAAAAAGATGAGAGACGAGACCCACGAGACGAGTGTGAAACGAGAGACGGCAGGAAAAACCATGCAAGACCAGATGAACGATTGATACAAGGTACTTTGTGTCGGGCGGCCGCTTGCGCCACCTAGCTCACGGTACTTAGTTTAGTTTCGGTCTTGAGAGGCGACCGAAACAGGTCCTTTGGTGCAGGCTTGGCGCAGATTACGCATATTTCGGCAAAATGTAGCAGGATGTATCAGGGTTAGCCCCTTGGCGCCGTTTGTCGCAATTGGCGCAGCAATCACATCGCTGGTATCTCCAACGGATGGCCGCATTTTCGTAAAAGAAGGGCGCGATCGAGCGAGGCCCGGGACGTCAGCAATCCTCCTGGAACATTTGAGAATGAGAGAAAGTGGCTTTGCCTCTCTCCTCCTCGCTTCGGTCGACCTCTCTCGCCGGTCGTGTTCAATTTTGCGCCTATTTTCCGGAAATACGACCAACCTTCGGTGATATCGCAGTACGGGCTTGGGTCGCGCGATGTCCCGCCCGTCGCCCCAGCCTCGTTTTGCGAGGTCCGAATTTCGGTTCGGCGTTTCTTTAAGTATTTGGTCCATGTTCCCCCTTCAACACACGCTTCTTGCCTCGTGCCGGGCTTTGGCTGTGTGCGCGACAGTGTTATCGAAGGAAGAAAGCCGGCGCTTGAGCCTTGGGTTCTTAACCCGTCGCCGACCGTACACCCCGTTGCAGGTTGAGAAGAGCGGGACGTAGTCCTCTCCCAAAGCCCTCTAGTTTTTCCACTTTGGCGGAGCAAATGCCCGAGAAGAGGTGAGGAGGGGGCTCTGTTTCTCTCTCGCTCGGTTAAAGTGGAAAGAGAGGAGGGCTTTGCGGGAGCAGCTCGTCCCGCTCTTCTCGACCCGCAGAGAGACTCGCGGTTCCGGGCGTTCCGCGAAGACCCCCCCCCCCCCCCCCGACCCCCACTCACCCTCGGCCGTGGGGCTAGAGCCGCCATTGGCGGCGGCGGCGAAGGGGCTCGAGATGATGGCCTGGGCCACCTGCTGGCCCACCAGGGCGGCCGTGCCCGCCGTCACCACCTGGGCGCCCCCCGCGTTGGTCTCCACCACGGTGGCCGTGTCGGGGGCGGCCGCCACCTGCACCACCCGGTACGTGACGCCCCCCTGGCCATTCTCCGTCCGGAACTGGTACTGGATGCCCGGGTCCAGCAGCGTCTGCGGGGACACGCTCGCAATGGCCGCCGCCGCCTGGCCGTCCACCTCCACTCCGTCCGTCACTGCGGGGAAAAAGGGGCCCCGTCTCGCGCGGTTCCCTCCTCGACGCGTGTCCTCTGTCCTCCCCCGCGAGGGAGGACGTCCTTCTTTCCTTTCAATGTGTACTTTCGGTAAATGCCCACAGACCCCGCGACGGTTTTATAGAAGTGGGGAAAAGCCGAAGAGCCCCGAATCGGAGCTGTCCTCCAATAAACAAAAAAGCCAAGCTTCGCCCAAAGAAAATTTTATTTCCAGCTTTGATTTGCGCCGATCCAAAATAGAGCCCCCCCTCCTATGTCAAGTCCTTTTCTTACGGGCACGAGGACGTTTTACAAGTATTCGGGTTTATTTCCCGGAGGTCGGAGAATCTCGTTTTCTTCGACATAAATCCCCGATAAACGCTGATCCTACACCGAAAAACACTCACTTTGTGGGATAAAATAAACCCCGAAACACATAACCCTAATAGTAACTAGAGTTCCATGTTTTCGGGCTTTACTTAAGCAAAATAAGGGGTGTAGTCCTGAAGTAGCCTCGCAAACGGTTCAGTGGGGGCTCGGTTCCCACCCAATCAATGCAAAATAAAGTAGTAAAAAAATGTTACGCAAAGCCCATTTTTTTTTTTTGATGGTAGCTCCTATACTCTGTTTCACCTTATGATGTACCGCAGGAAAGGCTACAAGCGCGAGCTCCTTGCTCTAGGGCACATCTCGGCAGCACAAGCTCTCGTGCTTTAAGAGTAGCTCCCAACGCTATATAAGGTGAAACGGAGTATAGTTGGTGTTTTTCCTTCATCCCCAACTTTAATAAATATGGCTCGGGGGTTCATTTTTTCCATTTACCGAAAAGATGGAACCCTAGTTGTAACGGAACACCCTACTCTTAGAAATCAGTCCGTCCGTGCGTCAGCAAGCTCCCCTTTTGGCCCGTTGACGGCAGGACGTGTCGGTACAACCGGTGTGGTCACCGTGGCAACAACAGCAAAACAAAGTATGTAAGCCATTACTCGAACAAAAGACCAATATATGCTCGTCCCCCACCGGGAATCGAACTGAGGAGGTGCGCAGACCAACGTTCTACCTCTGTGCCGGCGAGAAAAAATTCTATGCGCAACGGATACGGCGTATGTTCTGCGTCTCCTGCTAGTTACGTGTTGATGCTCTTCGTAGCGTGGGGCGATGTTGTAGGGGTGGGTCGTGGCAATCAATGAACAATATGTTCCTCTCTACTCCTCAAAACAATTTTTAACCCAAAATACAATTATGGGCAAGATTTCACGCAAAAAGTGTCGCGCCCTATTGTGACGAAAAAGCGTTAAGACGCAGGCCCGGGCAACGTGAAGTGTATACAGCTCGTAGCAGGCATCGCATAATGAACCAAAGAGAAGGCATGCCTAGTCATAATTAGTCGTATTAGAAATAATTGAGCATAGGAGGCGAGTTCTACCGAGCGTTTCTGCGAAAATCGAACCCCGGACGGTGTAATTCGCAGCCTGACGGCTTCGCTTGGTGCCACAAGGAGGAGGTCTCAGGAGACAGACTGCCGCCAGCATGCGCAGCTGACTTAGAAATGGTGAAACGTAGCTCCCCAAACGCTCGTGATGTCGTGTGGAGGATCGCAATGCATTTACGAAGAGCAGATCGGTCATATGACCTCTCGACTTTACGCAGCAGCCAATAGGTAACGTAAGAAGCATGATAACCTACCTCACCTTGCTGTTACTCCAGTCACCACAAGGGGCTCCTTCCAACCCAAAAGCGCTAAGAACTTGAGGCACTACAGCCACCCTCCGAAGAAGGGCTCGCGGAAACTTCTAACTGAAGCATACTGCTCACACAATAAACTCCCGAACAAATCTGATTTTGTCTCGACCCTTCCGATAACCTCAGGGAGCACATAAGCGTGTTGTATCTGCAATGCATCCGAAACCGCCCACAGCTTGCCTTAACCGTGCATAACACGAGAAATTCTGCGCTCGCCAGACTCGTTAGAATGATCTAAACAAGCTTATTAATAATGCCTTATAAACACATTTAATCAATCCCTCATTAAATATTGCATTCTACGCATACAGCTAATTTTTTATTCTCATTTCAAATAGACAATACGGCAAGCAAGTTGAGGGGGAGTGATCATGGGTGCGACGAAGCTTCGCCGCAGCAGATGGCATTCTCCTTGGTCGACAGCAAATGTCCCAGACATGGGTTGTTTATTCCAGCGCACCAAGGTGGCTGTTGGTTGTCAGAAACAATTTCCTCTCAAATATTTCCTCTCCTCTTTCTCGAAGGCAGAGTGCTTGACTGTAAAGAACCGGTGGCTTTCTGACGGCCGTAGAAAAGGCAAGGAAGCCATTGCTAGGATTAGCGAACGACGCTGAATTTGAGTACCCCCTGTATTCTTCAAAAAGAGCTTAGTGCCTGCACCCTCTGCACAAGGAGCAGACAACCTGCTCACTCAAGATGTCCTGTCTGCAGCACCGAGGCAAAAGACCAGACAGTCCTACAAGTGCTCCTTGCCACACGTCAAAAGCTGCCCACAGCAGAGCAAAAGATAATTAATGCTCTATTTAAATGCAGTAACTGAAATAAAACAATGCTCCAATAATACCCCTAATTGCTTCTTCCATTCACGATGGTAGTGAAAGAGGTACCAGGAGAACAAGAAGCCTGAAGCCGAGCAAGCGCAATACGGGGCACGCATGCATGACCGAACTGGATACACCATTTACAGGAACTTTCAGCGCAAAAAAGAAGAAACAAATTAACTGTCAAAAGGTTTTGAAAAGTCTTTTTAAACAGTTCTGGCTTTTATCCGGGTTGAACAGGGAGTGATTATTTGAAAGATTTGTCCAGACTATTGTTAACAAACGCCCTTCAATTTTGAGCTCAAGCAACTGCTCCAGAATGACGTTCGCGGCAGTCTTTTAAATAATGTTGAGCAACTCCCACAAGAGCTTTTAGGCTTAGGAATCTAGGTCTTTTGTAAAATATATTCGAGGGATAAAATTTAATTGAATCTTTTTGAAGTATAAGCACGAAATGGCACTAGAAACATTAGGAGATATGCATTTCCACTATTTGGTTGTTCCTACAACATGTGCTACTAAAGGGATAGTTTGATAACCTCTCTTAAGTCTTAATTTACCATCATGTAAGTTACTAGGGAGACAACTTTCAGTGACCTGATTTGAGATAGTTCATTAACATTGACAAAGGCTTGACAAGCAATCGAGAAGACTATTTACCGTAAAAACCCGCATATAATACGAGTTTTTTTTTTCCAAATTTTGCCACGTAAAATTTGTGGCTCGTATTATACGTGGGTCCCAACAATTTTCAGCTTCGATGAGGCGCGATCTAACGCAGTTCGACATAGTTTCGGTTTCGAAGCAATATGGTGCTCAAAACAGCTATCATCATCATTAAAAATCACAATGTCCGACGCGCCACCATCCGTCCACAGTCAGGCAGGGCAATGGCGTCGGCGCGAAAATAATGCTCGGCCGCCTTCAAAAGATAAGTCGTTTTGGTTGTGGAAGACATCGGCAACAGTGCTGCCCGAGACAATTCGCCGTAAATGAAGGGAGCATCCGCGGATGGAGACGACCAAAGCAAGCTCTGTTCACGTGCAACGGAACACGGAGAAGCTTTAGAAACCCAAAGAATGGCGTGTTCGCCGACTTTAGTCGAGGCAAGTTTCAGCGACTTTGTGAAAGGGCAACGTGAAACTGCACCTCGCGACCTCGCCGTAAACATCGAGCTGCTGCAAGAGAAGGCGAGAGAACTTTGGCGGAGCCGACATTGGGCTGCTAGCTTTATGCGCCGCGCCAGGTTTTCACTGCGTCGGCGCACGCTCGTCGCTCGCTGCTCGCACTTTCAAAAAGTGCGGGAGTTCAAATGCACTCGAAGGCACTGAAGACGACTGCCTTTGGGAGAAGGCGTCAGAGAAGGAGTCTGATGGACGTGATGACAGTGATTAAGGTTCAATTACGACGCAAATAAACATTTTTCTTTTTTTCGTGGAAAATTTTCGCGGTCTTTAAATTGTTTCGTATTATACGCGGATAAAACTTTTTTTTTTTCTTTTTCGCTGTCCTCAAATCATGCCTCGTATTATATGCGGGTTCGTATTATATGCGGGTTATTACGGTAGTCCAAATCAGGGATAACTGTACGAGCTCACTAAACTTGACCGGTCTGATAATTTTCAAGACCTTGAAGCCAGAAAGAAATACACACACAAAGAGAAGCCTAATTATAGTCGACTTTGCTACAATAGGCATTGAGATATAATAAACCACAGTGGCAGGTTGGCATCCACCTATCGAAACAGACTTTGCACATTCTGACAGCCTTTTTATTCCCTCTAATGACGGAGCAATGCACACACACTCTGCCTCATAATGCTTTGCATGACCTTGGTACCGCTATGCATTTAAATGATGATCGCCAGCATGCCCACAAACTACGACTACAGCTGAAAAAGGGCAGCCGTAAAATTTCCCTACAGCACGATGGACAACATGTCTTAGTTGTGCACTCCCCCTACTGTCTATCCTTGAGGACCAAGGACTAGTTCCGGTATGGAGGGGTCTTTTTTAAGGCAGTAACCATTCTTGTAGCCTCAGCCTTCGATTAGAGAAGGGTGGACTGAGAATGCCAACCTACATGAGAGAGAGAGCCCTTGTAGCTCGACCTCAAAGCCCCGTTCCTGCATCAACATTAAGGCAAATTCCCCGCTAGAAAGCATAGACTGACTTGTTTCAACTGACTGGGACTGTCGTGGTAACTTCTAACTTGAGTTGGGCTGAGCTGCAGTCAGCACATGGAAGAACAAAGAGAAACACCAGACAGCTTCAAAGAGGTGTTCCCAAGACTTACGTGCCTCAGAAGAAAGGCGGTCTCTGTTGACAACAAGCACTGCACAATGTTCAGCATGACATCAAGTTTGGCTGAAAGCTAAGAGGTAAACAGACGACTCCTCCAATAAGACGTCTCGCTATTATAAATCGACAATAAATCTCCAGATTGAGCTTCAGCAGTCCTACTAAAAGACAGCTGGAAAAGACCATTTCAAACAATTCAAAAAAAAAAAAAAAAAGCACAAGACCAAGCAGATAAACACAAAGTGAGCAAACACGTAAATAATAGGAGTGGAATTGAAGAGTGCTGCACCATTTATAGCCTTCGTAGGGCAAGGATAAGCCACAATGTGTCAAATCTTTTTTGCAGCCTCGAAGGGATGATATGGCACAATTCAAACTGCCACCCCTAGTGAAGACATATATCTCCTCATGTAACATACACAACACGGCACTTCTCGTTTCAGAGCCCTGCAGTCAAGAAGTGAACAACATGTTGAGGCAAAGACCAGAAGCCAAATACGTCAAAGTGAGTGCACCACCATCCATTGTCCCTCAGAAGAGGAAAGCAGTTCTCACCGTCAGAATGCATCTGCGATGCGTCATCCGAGGCCGAGTCGTTGTTCTTGTCTTGAGAGCTGCAAGACGGGACACAATGGTTAGGTAAGATCCCTCCTCCTTTGTATGTCCTAACATTATATTTATGGGCTTCAGATTTACAAAACCTGCAACATTCCGAAACAAATAAATAAATAAAGAAGACAAAAGTTTAGATTTTAGACAAATTTACCGTGTAAACTTCTCAGATTCCGGATGTTATTTAAGAACAAAACACGTCATTCATCTATATGAACAGTTATGTGAAGACAAGTTCCTAATGATGAACTACCTCCTAGATCCCTGTAGACCATAGTTTCTCTCCGAGAACCTGCATGCTCCCAAATTATAAGTTCAGAAAGTTCCATCTCGTCAAGTTGCACGGATCGTGATAAAGGGACGCCGAAGATGTTTTCAGACTTTCTGTAGTCAGCCCTTTGCTGGTCATCGCTGCACATGTACGACGGTGATTACACTTTGGAAAGTGCCCGCCTAAACGTGAAACTGCGCACGCTGCGGAAGGTGTTGCTATTCGTTGTCTTCGGTGAACTATAAATGTTACATTCGCACATTGTTTCGCACTGCCGGCTACATATAGTTTTCACATTGGACGCTAAACGCACGTGATGCTCGCTTCACGTATTGGCCTCTCAGGCAATAGTGCCAATGGGAGCACGGTTCTTCCTATTCATACCACTAATGCTTTCCAGAACTAAAATTTTTGGAAGATGAGAGCTTGTCATCCAACGGAGAGGCTTAAGTACCTCCGGTTAGGAATCCGAAGCTGCTGGAATGTCGCGGAAGCAAAAGCGGCAAATTCAAACCGAATGAAAGAAAGGTGACGACTTTTTGTCCTCTGATGCTTGAAAACCTAAAGAGCTTGCAAGCACCCTATCTGCTCCTGCCCGATAATTGTGCATTGACCCCCCCTTTTTGTTTTATACCGTTCCTTTGAAAACAAGACCAGACAACTGGAAAACATCTTTTGAGGGAAAAAACCTTGAACATCAAAGAATAATGTATTTCCTGAATGCAAGAAACAAAAAGCTAGTGTTTCGTTTTCATTTTTTTTAAATGATAGTTTTATTGTTAGAAACATAAGCTTTGAAGACCAAAATACAAAGGGAAAGAAAAATGTTTAAGTTATTCAGTTCACCACAATACCCTGACTCAGTCAAGCGATTAATGGAGAGCATACTCCTCCAGAAGAGATTGCAAGCTAGCACATTTCTAACCTGTAGCTACGTGTATGGCTAAAAGGCTGTCCAAAGAAAAAACAACAAATGCACGCACAAAAAAAAAAAAGATAAGGAAGTTCTAGCAGGCATGTATGTTTCCAGTGAAGACATCGACCACACAAACAGCATGGCTTTCCTCCTTCCCTATCTTGTTTCTAGGGGCCGGCAACAACGGAAAAGGGAGAGAGGAAGGGGGGGGGGGGGGGCGGGCCTTGACGGCAGGGCGTGAGTTGTTGTCCCGACCCATGTCCAAGGACACAAGTGGAGGGTTGCTTTCCCCCTAGCAAAAGAAATGTCCCAAAGCGGTCCCTAACCGAACCGGAGGAAAACTTACAGTTCTGGCACAGCAAATGCTGTGACTGCAGAAAATGTGCCCTGCTGAGCAGCCAGAAAGGAGGGAACTCTCTCACTATTCTTTTTTATTAAAAAAAAAAGAAAAAAAAAAAAAGAAAAGGAGACCTTTTTTTTTGTGGGGAGCGGCTCAGAGACCTGCTCCTGTGGGGAGAGGAGCAGAGAAGATTGCGAGAGAGAATGAAGGGAAGGAAAACGGGAGCCGGTTCTCTGTGCGGCAGAAGACGTTTTTTTTACGTAGGGTCACTCCTCTTTTGTATATATTCCAAAAACTATACTTTTGGGCTTCATATTTCCAAAACTTGCAGCATCCTCCAAATAAATAAAAAAAAGAAGCTACAAGTTTATGAGAAAAGTATGCGAAAGCTATTTTTTTTTCTCACATTTTAATTTTTTATTGCTAGAGGGAACCGCCATAGGTACTATGTTTAGCGAGCCAGTTTCATTGCCTTGACGCCCACCTTGAAAGGATATCTCTATCAGTGGTTCTGGGAGGACGGATACCTTTGATGAGTACCCGTTGTCAACTTCAAATTCCCTTCATATTCCTTTATAGCTAGAAAGCAGAGTTACCGCGAGTAAAGTGTTCAACCTCTGCTAGCGGCTCATGTCGGGAGTTCCAAGTGTCAACTATCAGGTCCAAGCCCGATGTGTGGGCAGATATGCAAATTGTGCATGACATCGTAGCGCCATGTTGCTGGTCATTCCCTACTACTATTCTTACTGAGAACAATAAGTTCGGTTAGTGATGCGCATGCTTCAAGATGTGCATGCTTAGCAGCAAAAGCCACTAAAATGGCAGATGTGACGTCAGTGCAAGCCATGTATGCGGGGAGACGAGAGCGTGCGGGGACGTTCAAATGTCGAGCCCTGGTTGGAACGATTAGTGGGTAGACTCAAAGCCAGGGTCCTTAGTCTCCACTGAGCTCGTTGAACGCGTTCCAACGTGAAAGCCAAACGCCGGACGCCTACGTTCTGTGTCCCGACACGTTCCGTTCCGATGAGTGCAGTGGTGACAAAGGCCGCTAGCTTTGAGCCCACCCACTAATCGTTCACACCTAAGCTCAGCATACCGACGTCCCCACATCACGCAGCACCGGGGAAAAGCAGCACAGCACGCATCGAAAATCGCATCAAAAAGAGCATCGAAAGCAGACGCCGGTACGTAGTCTGCTTTCGATGCGAGCTGCGCTGCTTTCCCCCGGTGCTGCGCTTTCGTAGAACTTTCGCCGGGTCCTCAAAGACGAGGCTACCGTTCACGCCGGGTTTCAAGACTCTGCTTCGTCGAACAACTTCACTCAAGCACGAAATATCACCCACGGTACGGCGTACTAGATCTACGGCTATTTTACGGCAGCCTGCCGCCATTGCGCTGTCCGCCATATTACTATGATGGCTAGAGATGATATAACTCGACCTAAAGATGGCCGACCGTGGCCGCATTCCGGTCCATAGGCAGAGCTGGTCAAACGCGATCCAGCAATTGTCATAGAGATCAGTGAGCTCGGCATACTGACATCCCCGCACGCGCTCATCTACTCCTCTCGGTTTCTACCCACGTAGTCTGGCACTAGGAGCTTATGGGAAAACCCGAAATGAAATCACGCAAGGAGACAAAGGCTGGCCCTTGTTCAAAACGAGGGAAGCTAGTAGCAAGACAGAACTTAAAGAACGGTTGAGGGTAACGGAAGAAGAAAGTTGGGAAAGCGGAATATAGCAACATGACGCAAGGCAGAGAAGGACTCGCATCAAGCTACTAGGGCATACATAAAAACAAAATCCGCAAAGAATTCTGCAAGGGGAGTGTGAGAGCAATGTGGCAGACAAGAAAGTAGAAGAAACTAGCCTAGGAGATATACAGGGCAAAAACAACTTAAATAAAAAAGGAGGACATATTTAATAAGTTCGGAGGAAGTACATTATTTGAGGCCAGGAAAGCAATGGTGACAACAAGGACATGAAGAGCTAAATACAGGGAGACAGGCAGAACATGCACTATATGTGGGGACAGGATGAAAATGCCAGAACAAGCCATTACGGGAGGTAAGGGGCCCTAAAACGCAAAATCATTGCACAAAGGGCCACACCTCCTCAGATGTCTTGGGATTGGTGAGGGCAGTGACACAAAGGATTTTCAAAGGGTAGAAAGAAGTAAGAGTAGGTCTAAGAGATGGAGGGTAAAATCAATGCTAGGATAAGTAGCAACTATGAATTTGACCAAACAGCACTCAGCATAGTATTAGGGATAATATTTGGCTAGATGGTACAAGCCAATGCTGAATTCAGAGAGAACCGCCACCTATCATCCATCCATCCATCCACCTGGAGGAAAGTAGCTCTCTGTGGAAAAGAAGTGCATGCCCTGACCTGTTTCCATTGTTTAGACCCCAACCAAACCTAACAGAAAATCTATAAAAATTTGTCCGCTTCAGTACGTAGCCCCAAGATGGTCTCTTGGCTAACACAGAAAGAAATTTTAGAAGGATTCCATTATTTCCAAAACCACAAAATGCCCAGCAATAACTGAACAAAAATAGGATGCTGTTTAAAATCACTGAGCAGGGCGTCTAGCAAATTTTTATTTTGAAATTCCCCGACTTTTCCAGGTTTTCCCTGACAATTTGAGGTGAAATTCCCTGACCACTGTAGAGGCGGTTAGATATATAAGACCATTACAACGCAAGGCATTGAGCATTGAGCACTGTGGGGATCATTTTGAATAGGCTTAATCCAACTTGCATATCCCGAAATTTTAGGGTTCGTCAAGTTCACATTAAGCGAGCAGTTTCTTGCCGCCGACATCGTCAGTGAAGAGGCCACTTCCGGAAACACAATGAAAACACGACGCTGAACCACACACACCGAATGGCAGCATGGCTGCCAGATGCACACTTTCGGATACTTTCAGCTCAAGGCTTGGATCGGATTGGGGTCTGCGGCTTTCCCATTTGTTACTAAATCTAGTAGCTCTAACTGGATCTAGCCTAGTGTCGCACCCTCAATCCAATCCAAGGTTTGGACTCTTGGACTGGATTTGACAGCTGTTCCCTTTGCATTGGGTGAGCAGAGCACGCGCTCCGCTCTAAGCAGGATGTATTGCCTATTTTTCTGCGCCCAAATCCTCAAGTCTTTGCTCAGAGTACTCTATGGCGTTCCCAGCTCACTTTCCCTGAATGTGCTCGCTTTTTGACAATATCCCCGATTTTTCCCGGTAAATAAAATTTCCCTGACAATTCACGGTTTTCCCGATCGCCAGACACCCTGACTGAGGTACAAGCTGGTAGTCGAAAGACAAGTCAAGCCAGAGCAACTCGCAGCAGGACAATTCGCTGCATAAAGCAGTTTGTCAAAACAAACTAGCAAGATGTCTTGGCTCCCTATTTATTAACCATTATATACTGTTTTGTAAGATATCTTTTTTTTGCTCTCTTCAAGTGTATCAAGGTTTGAACATGGCTCTCAAAGTTCACTTTTTGGAACCCTCCTTGTTGCACACATCCTCTTGGTTTCTTGGCATTGATGTTCTCGTGTCCGGTTTCTAAATTAATAAAGTTTATAATAAAGCGAGTTAAGTTTTTAAGGCTCACGGTGATGTGATTGGTCTAAACCACTTTGGAGCACCTTTCGGAGCAGCCAAAAGAGTGTTTTGGAGCAGCGAATGTGGCCTTTGGAGCAGCCAAGACAATGTTATGGAGCAGTAAAAGCGGCTTTTGGAGCAGATATTCTTAGAAGAATAAAAATATTCGTTGTGCTGTATAAACGAAGGGCACTTCGTGTTCTGTTGTGCTCTCATGTGACTTGTTGCGACGGAAGTCGCTGCTTGTGTTTTTGCTGCTGAGACATCCCGCGAGTGTAGAGCGCATTACTGTAGGCATTGCCACCGTCTTACTAATTCCAGACGTGCCAGATTTTCGTAAAAAGTAAGCAAACGTGAAACAATGAATTGCAAGCGTCAGGCTGGTGCCTCTGTCGTGCAATGATGTTCGCATGCACGTGAGGGCCACTTGGGCAGACTTGCAGTTGCCCAAGCTTCGTCGTGCGAGTGGAGTCAACGGCTGTTCGATCGAAACGGAAACCACGCCACTCCGCTCTGTCGCCAACTGATTCCCAAAATTGTACGCAAAATGTAACTGTCAAGCATACGACAAAAAAAAAATACAGCGGCACGTGCTTACCAGGCCGGCAAACAACGTACACACACACAAAAAAAGAAAAAAAAAAGAACCTGAGCACAGATCGATGCAACTTCATACAAGCTACCAGTCCCAGAAAAGGCACCCGACAGTAAGCATAGTTTGCTCTAAAAAATATGCTCAGTCCAAAAAGCTTGCTATGTTTCAGAGGACATTAAACTGGTAATCAAACACGAGTCCTAATGCGCCCTAAATTATGCAAAGTTTGTAAATACAAGCATGAGAGGCGCACGTCCAATGCTTTTAAACAGTCAGGTTCAATTCGAGAAACTCTATTCACACTCCAACATTGACTTAGGTTGAGTCAAACTTCGCGGGGACTTCACTGCTACGAGCATGCAGCTCTGCAGCTAAACACTACTAGGCATTAACTATTAGTCTGACAATGAACTCAACTCGCAGTGGTACAAGCACAGATTACATGGGAATCACCACCTCCATCTTAGAAAAAAAAATATATATATATTATATACATACACTTTTTATTAGATGAATTGGACAAGCTGACCTATCAACACGAGTAAAGAAGCCCTCTTTCACGCACAGCGTAAACACGCAGCAACTGAAGGTCCACAAGCCACATCGCGTGACCTTGGCCAGATTCTCGCCTACCCTTATCACACTTTTTTTTTTTTCATTTTTTTTTCAGGTTTTGGTGAACATGCGACAAACGCAGCTCTAGTATTGTCCCACAATCTGAAGAATAGCTTTGTTCAATGCGATCTGTTCAGCTTGCCGTGGGCGAAGTCCGAGGCAAAGAAACCGGCACGGCTCAAAGAAATAAACACGCGCTTAACACTATATATACTTTACTAAAAAAAAAAAAAAAAAAAAGAATTGCAGCGGGCAGACATTTTTGCCGGTAATTAAATTGTACACAAGTGCGAATACTTCTATAAAAGAGACAAATGCAGTAACGCGATTGACTGCTCGGTTTTCGTGATTTTTTTTTCGTTCCTCTTTTGAAAGGTGAACGCGTGTATCGCTGCACGTTCGTCGGAGTCTACCAGTTCCCATCCTCAGAACCGAAAATGTGATCGAGACACTGGGAGAGACTCGATTTTCACTTCCGCCGTTTATTTATTCCAGATTGAAGGAAGGAACCTGAGCTGCGCCTATGGCGGCGCACAGCCTTCACGCGCAGGGCGACCACGAATATCGCTGCCAGCCTACCAACGCATAAAAAAAAAAATGGGAAAAAAAAAAAAAAAACGTGCCCTGGGTTTTTGCACCAAAAAGGTAACCAAACAATGAAATATTCGGATATCAATTATGACGATGAGAAAATGGCCCTTGCGTTACATTGGCGGTTACATAAGCGGTTCTAAAACTACTTTTTTTTGTTTCCTTTCCTTTTGCTCTATTTCCGCTCGGCTAATGACAAGGGTTCATAATACAACACCAATAGACATTCTCAGTCACACGCATTTGGCAGAAAACAGAACTGGCACAGCTAGGCCGCGCCGCCGCACTTCACGGCGATCCAATCTAACTGGGGCCTTAATTCGCACGGAAGATCAATAACGTGGCCTATCGAACCTGTCTCTTCCTCTCATTCTACGAACATATTTTCTACCCAGGTGTTCTGCGCGATGTTTAATGCGACCCGATCAGAGAGGTCTAGAGCGCAACCGCACGCACAATTTGATGATCTCCGCTATCGCCAGCCACCACAGTTCCAGATTGCAACAGCGCCTGTTGTTGGCCCAAAACTGCGCTGGACGGTCATTTCTCGGGCGTCCCCCTCCCGTACGAAAAACGGCCCTACCTGCTGTCCAATGCTTGATCCAGCATATCCATGTGGTTAGGATTGAATGTTTTGAATTTGCCAGGAAGCGACTGATCACGGGGCCAAACAACAGGTCATGTGAGCCCAAAACCCAGACATGTGACAAGATGGCGACCTCACGGCGTCTTCCTCGCGACGTCCCATACGCATGTTCATGCGCAGTACCCCTCTCGCGTATAATCAAAACAAAACGTCACCGTTCGAATTATTTAAAGTTGTTCGTTCAATAATATTAGCTTATTTGTATGACTTGTGCACATATGTTCACTTGTAGCGACTAACATTGGGAACTATATTCTTGCGCAGTAATATCACAGAAGTCAAAGTACCAACGATGAACAAACCACGGAACAAACAAAACAAAAATAATCCAGCTCGTCTTTCAGGATCTTCGTCGTCACACCTAAATCGCCTATTTTATTCTAGACTGATTTGTCATGCCTGTCTAACTGTTTAAAAGGCAGCTTAAAATGAATAATTTTAGTTTGGGAACGTTTTCGATATTTGAGGTCACGTTATCCCAGTCACGTGACCAAGCGAGCAACGTCATTTCCTCGAAACACGTTTCTTCTGGGAAGCTTCGGTGGCTTCGGTGTGCTGCGCGCTGTGATAATCCCCGCGCAGTCTCGTCCTGAATTCCCTACGACTCTCATAACGTTTAGTTTTGTACCCTGCCGAGTGCCGCCGCCAACATGTTAGACCTCTTTACGATATTTAGCAAGAGCGGGATCGTGTTGTGGTGCTTTCAGGGCACGACACAGTTGTTTACGCCATCCGTGAATGCTCTGATACGCACGGTTATCCTTCAGGTAGGTTCCATATGTTTGACTGGCTATTGCTCGTTGGGAACAAATACTCACGCAGCGAAGAGCGTACGGCCAACTATAGGCATCTCACGAACGATCATCTTCGAAGTGCCTGTGCGATGATGGCACGCTGAGCTCCGTCCTCATCACAGGCTCAAAAGTAGTTCGCGCATTTCTGACATTTCATGGCTACTACGCCGCGCTGGCATGTTGGGAATTTTCATTAACGCTTGCAGCTATAGGCTGCTTTCTTTTATCACGGCATGCCTCTGGGAGCTTCTTCGCTATCGTACACGATGCATCCGTCCACACGCGCTACTTCGGATAGTCGGGGGGAACGTACGGGTTGACATGTCGCAATTGCCTTGCAGGAAAGAGGAGGGAACAACTCGTTCACGCACGAGAACCTCACGCTCAAGTACAAGTTGGACAACGAGTTCGAGCTGGTCTTTGTGGTAAGCATATTTCCACGATCTCGCTCAGCAGCGGACTATTCCAGTTGTAAAGTTGTTAACCAAGAGACAACACGAACATTTTTAAAATAGGGCCGGTACAGATGCAGGATATCTTGCCTTAAAGGAAACAAACAGACGTCTTAGTTCTGCCATCTTACTTGTGTTTCGTATGAGGCCCTAAGCAAGACCCCTTATGCTCAAGACCTCGTCATATGAAGTACAAGACTGTCAAACAAAGGACAAGATACTAATAGCGAATTCCAGAGGGGGGGTACCACCACCGAGCCAGGTTTCCCGCAGTGCAGTCAAAATATGACACAGTTCGCTGGGCATTATAGTAGGATGTTCACTGGGGAAACACTGGGATGCAGCAGTTCTGAGTATGTATGTATTGCACAGTTGTAATAAAAGTATTTCAAGCCTTCTTTGGGAATAGTTTGCTATTTTCCTTGAATGGCTGGAAATCAGTGGTATTGCATTTAATGTTTTGATCAGTGCAGATTGTTAGGTGAGTTGGTACTGGGTATTCAAAAACATAGTAGCGCTTCTGTTGTCCAGTCTCGTTTGTCCGCGTCTCAAGCGCTGCTATGTTTTTTTGGGCAACGTTTTATGGGCAGATTTTTTTACACCATTTCCCATGTTGTATAAACATCTTTGCTAACTCTCAGTCGGCTTGGATCTGTCACGATACCGATACCTTCTAGTAATGTATATTCTAAAACAATTTCCAAGCTAAAACAGTTCTTAACGAGCAGTTATCCAGGGGGTCATCAGTTATTTTATACATAGAGCGGGAACAGTCTGGAATGAAAGCAGACGTCTCAGTTCCTTACAAAGAAAGTAGAAGAAAACAAACCCCATGTGTCCGATCTGCGAAAAATTTTAAACCCAAAATGATCTAGCTCTAATTTGTTTCATCACTTCTACATTATCGCTGTTGGGCAGTCTAACATCTGTGCACCATTCCCAAACTCCAGCCCAGGTTCACTTTGGTATGACACAAAAGTATGAAGTTGTTTCTGCTCTTGGGCTCCTACTGCATGCCACTTGTTCTGTCTTGAGGCAGTGTGGCGAGACAACGCTACTTTTCAGTATGCTGTTTCAAAGCTTTGCGTATTTAATAATATTTATAAAAAAAAAGGGAGGCTGGTTTTATATTTATGGTGCCGTTTATTCCTGTCCCAGGTGGCCTACCAAAAGGTGCTTCAGCTGTCGTACGTAGACAAGTTCCTCGACGATGTCCACCTCGAGTTCAGGGACAAGTACAAGACTAGCCTGGAGTCTGGAAATTTCTTCAGCAATTTCGTCTTCAGCAAGGAGTTTGAGGCGGTAAGGGACCCACCACTACGTTGTGGACAAACAAAGGGTCCGTCACTTGGAGGGATCACACTCCAACTTTCCGATATAGGCTAGATCGTGGATTCTCAGACTGGGTCTTTAGGAACCCAGCAGTCCCCCAGACTGCCTTCGAGGGTTCCCGGAGCTCCCGAAGTTCCTCGGTCGTTCCTGTCCATACGTAAAGCATTCTCCGGCTCAAGCAGAACCTTTTAAGACGTGAGCCATCCGTATATAGCATAACGACAACAGGCGTTTCTGCAAAAGGCTTTCGAAAATTCCTAATACTGGGGTGGGCAAGAAAAAAAGAAACACGGTTTGAGAACATACCGCCAAGCCAGGGTAGACGTCGAGGGTTGCGAAAGACAGATTATCAAAATAATGAACCTAAAATTTACGAGTTCACTTTTTTGATTAGTGAAAATAAACATTCGCTTCCGATTTCGAATTTGCTAGGCGTCATTAAGAACCCCCTATATTGGTCAATATTAGGGCAAGTTGAAGCATGGGAGTGCGCTAAAGATTCCGCTCGTGCAGCAGACGCAAGGCCGCTGATGCGAGAATGCGGACAATATTCTTATCATCCGCGTTTACGGTGTCTCTACTCACCATAGCTAAATTTTGCTCGTCTATCGTGCTGGCCACGTCATCGTCTGAACTTCCTGACGAGGATGTCGACAATGTCGCGAAGCTAGAAGAAGCGAGAAAAATGATTAAAATGGTGGTATGGGGGCTGCTGTGATAAGGCAGAACCAAGGTCTCATCTTCCTGATGAGATTGCTTGATTTTCATCGCCTCGCCACAACTGGTGCTCGTGTCAACCTTCACCACTTCGCACAGGCGTGCGTGTGTCGAGCTTCACCGCATTGCATCGGTGCGTTAGGAGCAGCGGCTTACACAAGGGAACACCCGTGGGTTAGCGCGATGGGCTTGGAAATTATGCTCGGTAGGGCATACCTGCCAACTCTTCCGAATTTTTCGTAAAATGTACGAATTGGGACTGACTTTTACGATTTTACGAATCTTGCTCCAAATTTTACAAAAAAGAGTCTACAAAAACAGAATATTTTTTTTTTTTACATTTTTTTGTAAAACCGTTGCTGGCGGTACTTTGCACCGCCACAAGAGGGCGATAGCTACCGTCCACGACAGTGTCGTGTTTCTTACTAGCAGTCTATCCGGTGGCCACGGATCCAAAACCTCTAAAACCAATCCAAAGCCCAGAGCCTTTGTTCGTGTTTTCGGCGGCGCACGTTTGTTCGGCGTGTTCAGTCAGGTTCAGTCGTGGTTGGGCCTCTCTGTTTCGGCCAGTATTGAGGCGAGAAGTGGGGCGTCTGTGTTTGTTGCACGTGAAATCGTAGCATTCCCCTGGTCGCAGTGGCTTTGCGGCGATATGGCGAACTTGAAACCTCAAAAGAGGTACTTTCTGGTGTTCCTGAAGTCCTACACGTTGGGATTCCCGTGCTTCGTGCGGTCCAAAATGGGATGAAGTTGCGATTCTGTAGCACGTGCACATGTGATGTAAGCATTTCGCACGGTGGCAAGGTTGACATTAAGCTGCACATCGCTTCGCATGACACCCCCCCCGCGGCCGCTGGAGTTTTACGAATTTGGAAGTCCACAGGTTGGCAGGTATGGTAGGGGTGGGCGAACAGCAGTTGGAATTGAATAGCACTGCGTCATTCATAGACTTCACAGTGCTGGGGAAATAGACAACATATGGGATCTTTTTGCAGTGTTGAAGCCGAAATGACGCAGCGCTACTCGATTGAAACCACTATTTGCCCACCCCTAATGCTCGGTACTATAGGCAGCCGGCAATGGCCAGGCGGTGCCACGAGAGTACTACATTCAGCGCCACAAGCGGAGGCGTCTCTGTTAATGGGGCGGCCAGTCTGCCCGTCGGGCCGTTGCGAGCGGCGGCGACCCCGATTTCAGCAGTCCCCGTGCGCACCTGCGTCCCTGCGTGCCATGTCCCTGGTTCTTTTATGCGGTTTTTTAAGACCATCGGGAACCTTGATAGGTCCAAGTCTTGAGAGAATATTCTATAGTCGTCATTTGGACACCAGTTTGAGCTGTCTTCTCTACTTGTGGCCGCCCGATCGGTCTGTGCTTCGCTCGTCTCCCAGGAAGTGACTTAACACAACGAGAAGGCAGCGAATGGGTTTATTGTACATCCCGGTTGCCCGTCTTCGAGAGCCGGCAGTCCGGACCCGCCGACCCTAGTCGTCGCCCGTCGTTCAGAGCTCACAGTCGGAACCCGTGTCCAGGCCTGCGGATCGTCTTTCCCACGCCAGTGTTGCGTAGGCTAGCTGTTCCGGGCTATCACGGCCAGAGTCTCGCTGCGGAACCACTCTGGGATGCGTAGTCATGGGTCAGGGTTCGCCGCTTCCGCCGGTCCTGATCCGAACCTCGCTGGTGGAATTCTCCGGGGTTCGCTATGGGCCAGACCAGCCAGAACGGCTCTATCGTTCCTGCCCGGCCCCAGCCTCGTGCATCACGCTCTTCCTCTTTCTTCACCGGCTGGCCCCCGCTCGCGCCTTGCTCGGCCGTCCTCTTCTCCCGACGCCCCACACACTAGAATAAAATGTGGGCAATTAGAACCAAACTTTGCGTGCTAGAGAACAGCACACAAGCCTCTGTAAAAAGGCGACAGGCAACAAAGCGTACCTGTGAGGATATTTACGCTTCGCATGAGCTTTTTCCAAAGAAAAATTCTTGCATCCTGTTTGCTGCACGCTGTCACATTTGTTACCAAACTCAGCATTAAATTTGGTTGGCGAAACAAACAAAACTTTGTGCTACGGAAATCCATTATTTGAAATTTTGCAGGTTTGGTTGCGACCGCGCGTGCCGAACGGCTATGCACGCGTACAACTACGAATGCCGGAACGGGCCGACGGACCTCTCGCTTGAAGACCTGATTCTCGATGTCACAGCGAAGCCAGGCAGGCCAGGCAGGCCAGGCGAAACAACAATCGGCCCGATTGTTCATGCCGTATTTCTCTATGAGGCTGTCCAAGTGACTCGTAAAACAACTTCTATATATAGGTTATTTTGCCGGCTACTCTGCAAAACGAGTTCGTCAGACCACTTTCGAAACATCCACATCTATTTTCGTTCACTTCAACAATTAATGTAAAATTCACTTACTTGATGCGTCGCACTGCAGTAATCCACTTCTGTCGCCGTGTCGCTTCCGAAGATCTCGAAGGGAAGCGGTGAAGTTTGACGCTTCAGTCACCTTCGCGACTGTGGCCGTCTTTCACGCAGCAGTAGCAACGTTTATTTTTTGGGGGAACTCTAGGGGTAGGCTGGATGTTACAGGAACCCGGTGAGGTCATAGAGTTGTGAAGTTGGGACTTAGGTTTACGAAAAATGGTTCCAAAAAAGCTCACGCCGATCCAAAATGCAACGTTCACACATGGTTTCTGGATGCGCCCGCCCGCAGGCCCCGCGACCCGTGCAGGCCTGGCCTACCCAGTTTCTTTATTTTGCAGCCGCTAGATGGCGCAACGTGTAGCACCAAACTGCATTGCAGGTTGCCTATTACAGGTCGGCTTTTGTTAGTCTTAATTGTTGCATGGCCTCTAACGCAGACCTATGTTTGAATAAGTAGCCAAGGCACGCGCGGCATTACAGGAATACTAAACCGAACTTTAGATTTTGCAAAATAAGGCCGCGGAAGCGTTGAACGGGACACTATAAGCTCCAAAACATCACTCAAACGGACGGTTATATTTTTGGAAAGAAGGGCGCTATCGAGCGAGGCACTGTAACGTCACAATCATCCTGGAACATTTGAGAATGAGGGGAAGCGGCACTGCTTCGCTCCTCTCTTCGGTTCACCAGCTCGATGGGACGAAGCGAGGAGGAGAGGAAGTGAGAATTGTGACGTCACGTCTCGTCTTGTCGGCCCGTTTTCAGTCGCGCATTTCTTTTCTATGAATACGGCCATACATTAGAGATATTGCTGTATGAGTAATATTTCTGGTTTCTGCAGCGCCCCACCTATTGCTCCAGCCCTGTTTAGTCTGCTCAAAATTTTGGTTCAGTATCCCTTTAAGAAATACTGGTCTTTAACTTTTTCTTTTTTATTTTTCATTTATCGTGCTGAAATTTAGTATACTGTGGGGGGCTATGTTTGACAAATATTTTGTTTCTCCTAAAAAGAAACAGAAGTGACGATATCACGTCTGATTGGCTAGAGGCTCAAATGATGAAAGAGGGAACTTTCGTCATTTGAGCCTCTAGCCTGTCATACGCAATATCGTCACTTCCGTTTCTTTTTAGGAGAAACGAAACATTTGTCGAACATAGCCCCCCTGATGTATTTCTCAGTGGCGATTTCCAATATACAATTAGTTTTCAGATAGCTTTACTAGATGCTGAGTTATCAATAAATTTGTTTTTTTAATGAGGTCCTCTTTATGGGCCCTTAGCGTAAAATTCTTTAGAATATATCAGAAAGTTTTATAGAATTGCATTCACCAAGACATGTTTTGTGTGTGATGCTATTTTGTGCCCTGATTTAATCGATATTACATTGGTAAAAAACATTGCAATCACGTCGCACAAAATGGGAGGCTATATCTTTTTTAGACTAATCAATTAAAATTATTTTATGAGATATAAAGAAACAAAAATAGCATCACCAGCACAAAGCATGTCTTGGTGAATGTAATTCTATAGAACTTTCTGATATATTCTGAAGAATTTTACGCTAACGACCCGTAAGAGGACCTAATTAATATTGCAAATTTATTGATAACTCAGGATCTAGTAAAGATATCTGATAACTCACTCTGTGGGCTCTAAGCATCCTAGAGATCTTTAAATTACGGCGATGCGCGGCCGATTTCCCCATCAAAAAAAGCAATCAAAGATTGAATACACCGAGGTCATCGCAGAGAATGGGAGGAGCGTGGTTGACCTGGCCTAAGAGCTGCACACAAAACCACGAAACTTCCAAGAGCCGCGGGGGGGGGGGTCAAACTTTTGTCCAGAGCAATAAACGGAATTCGAACTACTTTCAATTTATCTAAGTAGAAAGCAAAACAACTGTATGTAAGGTAGCAGTAGCACAAGACTACCAAACCGCAACCTGTCTTTCGATTTAAAACGCATTATATTTCTCTTTTGGGGCAAGTTCTCGTTTGGCCAGGAGGGAGGCAGGGGGGGGTGGGGGAAGCCGCGAGCTGCACTTCAACACGCGAGGAGCCGCAGTTTGGTCACCCCTAAGCTAGATGATGCTTTGAGCTAGGCCTGGGAGATTCAGAAAGTGAGGACTGCACATGCGAGTTTTGAAAGAGAGCGTCGACCAAGATTGAGTTGCCGGTTGGGTCGCTTCTCTTTTGTGGGCAACAAAAATCTTCTGCATCTGAGGTCACGAGCGTGTTCCCTAAAAGCTTTCTTCTCGAAACCAGCTCGACGCGGGACTGGGTGGTCCGCTTAAAAGTTTGCTAGCTGGAATGTCGCAGGTGCTATGTTTGGTTTTGAAAGTAACGAAAGAAAGCAACCGCGCAGCGAGCAGTCGCTAAGCGTCCCTGGTGTATTTCCAGAATGTCATAAGGATGCTCTGGTCCATGGGGGTTCGACGAAGAGATTTTGTCATTCACCCTTTGCCGAGTTTAATGAAAGCCAATCCATTCGGAGTGCCGAGCGAGCCCAGTGGCCTCCGGCGAGATCGGTGGAAGTTGGATTCCAGACACCTCTTGCCAATCCAGTGTGGACGGGGCTTAATTCTGTGTGCGCAGACAATTCTTGAATTGAGAAGTAACCTCGTTGTCTTTCTTGGATTTCACGGTGGGAACTCCTTGCGCTTAGCACCTTTATTGGGATTGGGGAGTTTCCAATAAAACCGACTGTGTAAACTTATTGCATTCCAAAACGCTTTTCGCTGTCCCCCCAGAATTGTGCGAAGCATGATTTTGACTTTGTTCAAACACTAAGGAAGTAACTCGGGGTGTGTGAATATTAAATATTTCGAATAGGAATCGAATGTTAATAGCTTCAAACATCGAATAGTCAGAAGCAGATGCTCTTATTTGCAGCTTTTGCGCTCATAAATTGGAACACCGGACCTGTGTTGACAACAACGACGACGCATCTAGAGCTTGCGTCCTTTTTTCTGGCGGGGGCTCGGTAGGGTGCGCTCAGTCCATCAGTGTTGGTTGATCTTTTTCTAACGCACCAGCAGTAATCTCTCAACGCTCTTTCATGAGCGCCGGGTGCAGTTTCAGACGGTTAACAAGGGCATTGTGGTACCTGCTGGCCTTTGTAGTGTTGGCTTGCATGTTGTCCTTTGCCCCAAATGATGTCATCGCCCTTGCGAGGTATTTCTAGATGGCACTCCTCCCCGTCGTTCCTCGAAGGTGCTCCACGACGCCGAGGAGCACGGGAGAGTCATTGCGGCACAGCAGAAGAAGATGCGGACGTTCGAGGAATCGTTGAAGTCGAAGAAGACGGTGGCGTCGATGATCATAGACAACAAGAAGGACGCAAAGCCGGCCGTCAAGGCCAAGGAGGCAGCTAAGAAGAAACCCGAAGGTACTGGTGTCTCGTCCCTTGCGGTTTTCGTGCACCTAAATATGTTTGTGCCATGCAGTAAACATGATTCTTTTTTTTTTTTTTTTTAAGTTGCTTATAAATAGATTGATTCCTGTAGCGGGTTTGGTTATGCCACCACTGCCGCGATGCGTCGAGGGCAGTTTAGTCTTCTGCACGTGAGACAACTTTGCCGGGGCTTTGTGTGTGCCGAGCACAAGATGGCACGAACCGTCACGTGCACTGCGGCCTGCCTTGTGTGGACTAAAATTATGACGGCATCTGTCGGCGGCTGTCAAAAATAGTCCTTGGAATGGTGGTTGTACTTGTCTGACATGATCGACAGCTTGCATCAGTCTTCGTAACAAAGGTGGCATTATTTACATAATTCGAATGTATAGCGGCATATATTTTAGACCTCAAAAGCTACGGGGACACTCTAAATGATGTTATAGGCGTCGCTTAATAGGTGGTTGTCGGTAAGCATCGCTGTAATTTCCGATGCTGTCGTTGAGCCAGTGTGCACGTTTTATGTTCCCAGCAAGGCGGACACAAATGCTAAATATGAAGAAATTGCAACCGAGGCTAAAACAAAACCGAGGTAGAACACAAGGACAGCATTCTGCTGGGGATGGGAGGTGTACTATCTGCGCTTCATCATTATAAGCATTCCTTCGTTGAAAAGTGCACGTGTTATGGAGGCTAACTCTTCGACGGACCGAAAATGGACGTCATTTAGGGTACGCTAACTTGCAGAAGTAATAGCTGTGTGTGTGGGGCGCATTTTGTATATTCAGAATTTTTCTTTTTTTGTCGTTTAATTTGAGATAGTTGTAGAAGTTTCAACGTTTATATGGCTTCTGTGTGTACATTGTATTTTCAAGAAATAAAATTTTAAAATCTTTTTTTTTATCATATTAGTTTTGGTCTCTTTATGGAAGAACAACTAATTGGCCAGATTTTGATGCGTCATATAGCTTCGTATGGAAATTAGTTCGGAGAGTAAAAGCGTTTTCACTGATCTTTTGAAAGAAACGCTACTTTTCTTGTGGTGAGGAAAGAGTTAAGATTCCAGGTGTGTTTATGGCTCATTATTATTAATATTTTGCTTCCAAACTTTCCGAACAATCATTTCCCCTCCCTTCTTACCGCCATTGTTCCAGAATATTTTGGAAGTTTTTACGGGTAATAGGAAGAGTTCTTAAAAGAATTCCTTCTAGCTACCTATACTCTTTGTAGAAGTCAGAATGACCGGCTTGGGTTGCTTTGTCGTAGTGCACCCTAAGCCGGTCATTGCCGTCGACAAAGAGTGGTGAATTGATGGGGTTCTAATTTTTTCCCTTTGAAGATGCTGCACAATAATTCCAAAGAACAGAAAATGGCTCTCTTACCTGTGCAGTGCAGGTAACATCTGTTTCTGAAAACTTCACAGATGCCTCGTCATTTTTTATTTTAGGGTTAATTTCTTCTCGTTCCCAAAGAGAGAAGCAACCTTGGGGTCAGTTCAGGGGGGGGGGGGGGGGGGGGGGGCTGTTTTCTGGATGAGCACGAAAAAAAAAAAAGTTGTAGATGAAGTTCTTTTTTCTTTTTCTTTTTGTGAAGCCTATGTTTTTTTTATTCAACGGCAGCTCCTTTTCGGGGCTTTTCAATTTTCCACGACTTTCGTAAAACCGGCTCGGGGGTTACCCTTTGGAGTTCGTCGGTGCGTGCCGAGATCACGAAACCCTAGCTTTAGGTTCCAATAACACCCGAATGGTTCGTCTTGAGGCGCTCAAATCCCCTCGATGCACCTGGGTCGGTTCCAATGTCGACGTTGCTGAAACCTCCTTTTTTTCAGGTAGATCACTATGAGTCCGGTAACCCCAGCTTTTTGCCCTTGTGTTTGGAGCATCCTTTAAACTTGCAAAGTGTCTCGCTGCAAAAGTGCCGCGAATACGGGGACTTCTCGACAGACCTTGACTAGACTAGGGACCCCTCGAGGCCAAAGACTTTAGAACCGTTCGGGCAGTTCGGCCTTTTCCATTCGAGTGATTGGGTTCACACTCTGGAATGCCGAGCCGGCAACCGGCCAAATTCGGAACGTTCTTGGTCTAGAATTGAAGGTGAACGCGAGCTGGAGCCAGACTCGACGCATACTCCGTCCCGCGACCCATCCTGAGCTTTGGGGGAAAACGGAGGGTGATATCTCTGTGTTGTTCAGTTTTCTCATATTTTGTTGTACTCATTGTTTCTCTTGGAAACAGAAGTTTAAGAAAATTGGGGAGCACACAAGTGGGGTCAAACACACAGAAGTGTCTACTGTCCTTTGATCACTGTCCCTCACTTTGTTTCAGGCTGTTCTTTTTCTGAGCATTGTCGGTATATTTGTGCCTCATTGTATGGATTCCTCTTTTGCATTTGTATAATCTCTGTTTGTTTCCCTGTCTGGGGGGCAGTGAAGAAAGAGCCGGCACCTGCCGAGGTCCTCACGAACGGTGACAGCTGCGGAGATCTGAACGACGACGCCATCTTGAAGAACAGGCAGAAGCTGTTTGAGAAGCTGCAGGGCAAGAAGAAGACGGAGAAAAGGTGCAGCCTCTTCATTCCTTTTTTTTTTGTTCTCCGTTGTTAGTCAGGTTCACTTCAGGCACAAATACGGTCAAACCCGGACATGTCAAAGTCAAGGGGTGTTCAACAGATAGATATTACGATGTACCGAAAGGCCGTAATACGAGCCCCGATTTCAACTTCAGCTTGCGCATCTATTAAGTGCACGATATCGTGACGAACGGAAACTTGTTGATCGCGCATCCGAGAAGCGCCAATTTGAACAACGCTCGACGACGGAAACCATTTCCGCAGAAAATAGACTCGCGACACCAGCAAACGCAGCACAACAACAGTGCTTTATGTCCGAGAAAAAAACAACGCGGAGCTTGGCTCGCTTCTCGTTCCGCGCCGCAAAGTTTACCGCGCCATTCTCTGTCTCGTCGAAGCTAGTGAACTACGAACAATGCCCGAACGCGTTCACTATCTTCACGTGGTCGTCGACAGTGTCCAACGTTGACGTGTCATCCGGAGAATAACAAGCAAAGGATGACCCGGTACGTGGTTGCACTAGCCGAGCTTGCGCCGTGTCGGCAAGGCCAGTAGAAACACGTGCAGTAGGCACGGCACGCTCTGCAAAACTGGGACAACGACGCAGAAAGAGACTGGATGTTTTGACTCTTTGAACAATAATTCTTAATGTCCCTGTTTTACTCGACGGGACTCTACTGTGTTATGCCTAGGATTGCTCGAAAGTCATGCCTGGAGTAGTTGGCACAAGTCCCACTTACAACAACCTCCAAAATGAGTCTGAGGGCGAAAGAAGGAGAGTGGAGGAGGGTGATAGAAAGATGGCTTTCCACAGGCTTAGTTGGCAACTGCTGCAGTGTAACAGTGTGCACTTCTAGAGACAAAAAGATTTACTATATTTTGGTTCGGTTGCCTCGGTGGCTTCAAGGCAAAGCGCCGGCCTACGGATCCCCAGGTGGCGTGTTCGAATCCCGGTCGAGATGCCCGCAGTCTGATGCAGGCTTATGCTGAGTGCAAGTTTGTCTGCTTTTGCAAGGGGTTGTAGTGACGTCAGAACGCCGAGTTCTGATTCGCTCTGATTGAAGTATACAGTCAAGCCCGGTTATATCACACCCGGGTATTTCGAATTATTGTTTTGATATCGAACAGCCCAAACATTTCCTTGAGAATCGCATGTAATGGTATAGCAGCGTTGTTTTTCTGTATGGAACTCCCATGGAGGCCACTCGATATAGTGAACTAAAGCAGCCGCCCCGTGGCTTCTCCCGCGGATTACGCAGGCGGCGAACACACCTCGCGTTGCGGGGCTGGCAGACCGCCAAGCCAGCATACGCGCACGGGAATACGGGAATACGCAGCGAAAGAGCAATTGTAAAAAACAAACAAAACAATACCCCTTAAAAAAGAAAAAAAAGGTGGAGGATAGCAAAGGATAGGGCACACGCACGCGCGCGCGTAGGGAGGGCAGGTAGTGCTTGCTGTTGGAACGGGAGGTAGCTAGCACTCTTTCTCTGAACACTGCTGTCGCTGCGCGACTCCTTAGCCCCAAGATAAGATAATCAAAAAAAGAAAAGAAAAAGTCTTTGTCAAGTCGAGTGTGTTCACAACAACGGTTGAGCAATCACACTTTGAACGCCTTATCTTTGGTTACCTTTTTCTTGCTTTGCCCGTTTTTTTCTTTTTTTTTTGCTGCCTAAATAAAGTTAGAGGTTTCTTTTTTTTTTTTTGCTTGCTTACCTTTATTTATAGATCAATTATTTTTTTTTGTGTCGCTCACTTTTTTTGTTTTTTTAGTTTTTTAAAATTATTTTCTTTGTCTCGGTCGCGTAAATGCGGCGGTATTTGTAACCTTCACCAACTAGGCTCTACTGTATTTAGCGGCTCTTAGAGGCTCTATTTGGTAAGGTCCCGTTTGTCGCAGCGGCCTTCCGTATTACCAGAGAGGCGCAGAAATTTCAATTGGAGCTTAAAGGGGCACTGACACACCAAAATCATATTTTTTTTTATTATCCGAAACGATTGAAAACGATGCCGGGACATTACCCTCAAAATTTGAAACTTTAAAATTCAGTATTTGTGAATTAGAAAAACAATTTCCAAATGCCGAATTTGAAGTTCCCGCGCGATCCGCGCCAGTGCAGTGAGTCACATTTTGCGGTCTCCTGCGACTCGACTTTCTTTCGGACCTCCGCCGTTCTCACGGCGACCCCGACCAAGGAGGAGGTGAGGGATAGAAAGGCGACGGCGGGAAAAAACCGGTCTTTCTCCGACTCGCCAACGGGCGCTGCCAAGTTTTCCTAGGGAGGGTACAAATCTAGGAAGCAACATCACACCGAACTCTGATTTCTGGTATTTCAAAAAGAGGGGCCGTAGTGCGTTCGCAATTGCGTTAAAAAACATGTTTTACGATTGCTGTTATTAAATGTTATAGAAATGTCACCTACAAAGCTTCTAAATTTCCTGATTTTTGACGTCACCGATCAAAAGAAGCGAGGAGGTGAGCGCGGGAAATACAAATGCCAAAACTAAAAAGGCGCGCGCGCGCGCGGGAAAATGTTTTTTTGCGATGCGTTTTTTTTTTTGCGTGTCTATGACTACAAGTTGCAACGTTTTAGACAATAAAAAAAAATACGACCTTTGGGTTGTCAGTGCCCCTTTAAGTTAACATATTTTTGTATATAAAATGATTGATAGAGTCAAACCTCGATGTAACGAAGTCGGTAAAATTTGGAATTCACTTCGTTACATTCAAATTTCGCTACATAGAAATTCGGGGCTAACGTTAAAGAAAGTTTCCACAAATGTTTCTCGTGTGTACAAAACTCTCCGAGGACGTCTTTATTTCGGTTGAAACTAGTCAGTCAACTTTTTTTGGAACACTCTTGGCATTATTATTGGCATCACACAATGTTCTCATAGCCAGATGGCCTGCATCGCGTCTTCGTCTTGCTGTGTGCTTGCGAACCGCCTCAAGACATTGATTGCGTCCACCACTTCACGGTTACTGGGCACATCGCAGGTGTCTTTCTCATTAGGCTTGATGTCGTCCCCGTCTTGCGAGTTCCCACGAACATCGCTAGCTGTCGCCTCGTCGGTCAGCTCCTCTCTCGCATGACAGCAGAGTCGGCGTATAGAAAGCCGTTGAGGTCGACGTTGTTAGGGGTGGCTTCATCGCCCAGGACAACGAGAAATGCACGTTTTCAGTTAGGCCTAGAAACAAACTACGCAGCGCGAACAAAGCCGACGGAAGAAACGGCGGCGGCTCTAGTGTCCTCTAGTGGCCGTTCTGTACACCCCACTCGCCAGATTCGGCCCATTTCACCCTTTGTGCTTTATCGGGGGCCCGTTTCAGTGCATGTGCTTCCCAAAATCTCCTTTGAGACCCAAAAGTTTGTGCCGAATTGTCCGTAAAACTTCGTTACATAGAAATTTCGGCAAACGGGACTTTGTTACATAGAGGTCAAAAATACATGGCGTGCATACACTTCCGGTTAGAAAAAGTTATGTACTTTGTTACATCGAGGGTTTCGCTACATAGAAGTTTGTTACATCGAGGTTTGACTGTATATAAAACTATTTTACAATCCCCTTTGAATTCAATATATCCGGGTTCGACTGTAGTGGATAGACATCAAAGCAGGCTGCCTTGAGGTCTACCCACCATCCTTCAATCAGCACCAAGCGGAGCTCGCCCTTCAGATGTCACCACAATCCCTGCAAAAACAAGCAGACGAACTTGCGCTCCCCATTGCGGAGAAGGCACCGTGCTACATTCCCTGCTAAATTCAGCGGAAAAATTTTCCCGCTAAATTTAGCGGAAAATATTCCCCGCTAAATGTAGCGGGAAAAATTTTCTGCTACATTTAGCAGAAAACATTCTCCCCTAAATTTAGCGGAAAACATTCTCCCCTAAATTTAGTGGAGAAAATTCCCGCTAAATTTAGCGAAAAAATTGCCCGCTAAATTAGCAGGGAATTTTTTCCGCTAAATTTAGCGGGAAATTTAGCGAAAACTTTCCGCTAAATGGGAGGGGAGCAGGAGAGGAGGGGGAGGAGGGGCATACCCTCCTCTCCATACCTTCCCCTCCTCCTGAAGAGCTGCGCTCGAATTCGGTGTTACAGGGATTGGAAACGTCTTTCATTTTTTTTCTGGTGCTTGTGACTGCGATTTCCTCAAGGCCACAGCTGACACCTTTCGAGTTGCAACAAATCCTAGGTTAAAATATTGACTTCGAACATGAAGTCCTTCGTGTCATTGTCACTTGGCGACTCCATCGGCACAGGACTTAAAGGGTGCTCCGCCGTGTTCTTTATAGTCCCCGATTTGCCTAAAAACTTGCTAAAAACACCAACAAACATCGTTGAAATAGTAACCCAAATATTTCGACAAAATAACTTTTTTTCGCGAAGTTACAGAATCTACAATTTTCGTCCTCATCGTGTTTTTCAAAGTGAAAAGCTCTACTGGCAACATTGAAAAAGTGACGTCATGGGTAGGCAGGGGTCCACTCTTTGGGCTGTAGACTTTGTTCCCAACTGATTACAAACTGTTTTATGGTGTCAAATGAATGCTTTGGAAAGTCGCCCCAGCAGCACGATACAAATGCTCGGCATAGTTCATTTTTAGACTGCCCGCTCGAACGGCAAGCCGGCCCACCCGTGACATTACTGCAATGAAAAGCGCGGGTATATTCGAATCTTCGTTTTGGCGTCACTTTCATCTGCCAATTTCACAATAACTATTCTGAATTTCGCGATATTAAATAGCATACCGGATAGAGTAAAGGACGGCGATTTCGAAAATATAGTTAGTTGGGTGGGGTTGCTCAAAAAATCGCCGGAGTTCCCCTTTAAAAGAACCCCTGAAAAAAAAAAAAAAAAGTTTTTTTTAAACAATCTGGTTGGGACACGCGTGTCAAAAAATAAATTTGACCAAAAAAAAAAAAGAAGTTTTTTAGAGCAATACTGACGGCGCGAGACGCGATTTAGTCGGTAGTCACCTCCTTTCCACTTGTTTCCTCTCTCAACATCAACATCTCTCTCAACATTTCAACAAATAGCAAACAGCTATTTTTGTCAGCAGGCACCCTGACTGCTTTTTCTATTGTATAAGTTTTTTGTATTTATTCTCATTTTTTGTATTATGTTTTGTTACTTGCCCCTCCCCTCTGTAATGCCCTCGGGCCTTGAGGGTACTGAAATAAATAAATAAATAAATAAGAGTGGTGGATCGGCTTCGCCTTCACATTGAGGTAGAAAGAGCAAATGGTCATCTCGTTGACCGAACGGCCATTTCGTGACGTCATGGACTTTGCACGCAGAATTTCAAATATATCTCGCCGTCAGTATTGCTCTAAAAAAATCTTTTTTTTTCGCTTAAAATTTATTTTATGACACGCGTGTCCCAACCAGAGTGTTTAAAAAAAAATTAATTTTTCCTTTTCAGGGGCCCTTTGAGAAGAGTTCCCTATGGTTTTTTTTTACAGGCTTAATAGTTCATTACATGACCTAGACATTAGGGTTTGTGATTTCCAATGTTTATTTTGTACTTGACCAAGCGACCACTGTTTCACTATGATAAAATAAGTGCAGTAGTGGTGTCCGGTGCGAAAGAGCAGGGTACTTATAATTTCCGAGAAGGTCGCACGAAGAAATAGATAGCAGTGCACAAAAGCAAGTAGAAGTGCGGTAGTCCTGTATGCAGGATATCTAATATTCTTTATTTGGTTGCTCGAGCTTTCGCATTCGTACATCCTTAGGAAGGCACTGGTGTGACGTCCAGCTTGCACACTTAGCAGTACTTGCATACGAGATTCCTTGTGTAAGATAAATATGAACGTTGAAGAGTCAGTAGTCCCTTCCATACCCATCTGTGTATACCCACGTGACGGAGACCAATAAGCCAAGTACAGTGATGTTTCTTTTTATGAGCACCGAAAACCACAAGCGCTAGCTTTTCCTGCTTGACCGTGCGAAGGAGCCTTCCATGTTTTCATGCCCGTCATTGAAACGAGAGGCCGTGTGCAGCTGCAAGAGTCCCACCGCAACCAAGGACAAGTCCAAGAAGCCGAGGATCTGGGAGCACGGAGGCAAGTCGTCTGACCTCAAGACGCTGGACTACAGCGAGGGCTTGTCCCAGGACGGCGATGACCCCGGCCGCTCGGAGGAGCTGCTGACTGCCGAATCGGTCAGTTCTTATTTCAGTACAGTACAGCACAGTGCGAGAGGTGCGTACGACGGGCAAGATACGCATGGGGGCTCAGTATGCGTCCATCTTTGCCTTGCATGTTTTTGTGCCTCGGGCTTTGCCAGGGCTTTGCCAGCTTGATTGTCTTAATGCCAATTTGCATTCTGAGGGAAGCCGGCTCGGATTTTCTGTCCGTCTGAATCATGGCTTCTGACGGCTTCTGACGGATGGGGTGGTGGGGGGGGGGGGGGTAGCGGAGTTAGCTGTCTACCAAAGGCTCGCGCCGCCGACCAAATATGCATGCATGCATGTGTCAACACGTCACGAATCGCCCCACCCGACATTCTTCCATCTCTGCATTCTGAGAGGACGACGAGGCAATGGAAGACCCAATTGTGTGTGCGCATGTGGAATCTGAGCATTGGCTGCGTTTTTCACATGCGACGGTTTGGTCGATAGATGGAAATACATCCGGCGATAGTTCTAGGTATCGGTTGTTATCCTCGATGTCTACTGTCAGGTTGTCTGTTAGCTTGGGAAACTAGCATTCAATAAGGAACTTTAATTAACGAAATGGGGAAGATAACTGCATAATATCTTGAGTCATCGCCTAGCTCCCTGCCGCTTGAAATTCATAAAAAAATTGGGATGGGCCATGTCTCAAGGGGTAAACACAACATTTTGAGAAAAGCTAAAAAAAAAAAAAGAAGAAAATGCCCATTTCTCTGTACGTATCTAGCGTGCCTGCACAAGAGATACATTAAACTCAAAACTGTAATTGGTTTCATTGTTTTATGCGAGAAATGCTGATGAAAAAAAGTGTTTCTATCGCGAAGTCCGTTGCTTGCATACGCGCGATGAACACCACCGATCAGCATACAGTTCAAACATATGTTCCATCAAAGCACTTTTCTAACACCACTATGTTCTCTTCTTTAATAAAAAAAAAAAAATAGAAAATTTAATTAGGCGTGACGAGCCAGCGGACAAACGAAGCGACGAAGAGCGATGCTGGGAAAGAGAGAAAGCCAGCGATTGCGTTGGCAAATGCTTTGGCGTCCGGCCAAGTCGGGCGCCTTGTCATTCGCAATATGTTGAAATAACAGCTCAAAAACGACAAGGAAGGATAGACAAGGGAGACAGGATAGAGCGCTGAACTAACAACTGACGTTTAATGAAAAGGAGAAAGAGGAAAAAGAACCCAAGAATGCTCTTAAAACATTCATAATGAAAACCCGCAAAAACATATGCTATAGCTTGAGTTGCCTGAAAATGAATTGCTAAGAATACTAAGCTTTAAGCTGCTCAACCAACTAGCCCACCAGATGATTGTGATGCATTCGCAAGATCTTGCGTAACTTTCTTGTTTGGTGCATACATGCGTGTGTCCGTGCGTGGCATGCTATTAACGCGGTTGAGGCGGCCACAAAGCTCAAAATGGGACGCTCTACAAACGCCTGTGCGCAGCATTTCAGCAAATCTTTATCTACCCTTTGGCTTTGTCTTAAACATTGCGCAAACTTACCAACCGTGGTGAGGAGCGTCCTTACTTTGGTGGAAACGGACATTGACCTGGGTTACTGCTCGCATTATCTTTCCAACTTTGTTTTTATTTTGGTTGTTTCTTGTCCAAATAAATTTTTTTTGCAAGCAAAACAACGTTTTATTTTTTTATGTCTATCGTTTTTGTTTCGCACGCATGCAGTACTACTTCAGGGTCCCGGAAATCGGGGAGGAAATGTGTAAACAAAAAGAAGTGTTTTTCCCTGCTCGTTTTACTTTGTCACGGACATCCTCCCACTTCAAGGTCCGTGTCCACGTCACTGATGAATGTTCGCGGATCGCGGAGTTGGCATTGGGGTATTTGTAGGGTCGTGCAATCACTCGGTGTTTTTCTGGAAATCGATATTTGCCTAAAACGTGGGGTGGGCGATGACTCGGGAATTTACGGTATGTAGTACTGTTGTTCATTTGTGTTGGTATTGTATCGTAAACTCGCAGCATCTGGCAGACTTGCAAGAGGTTGCAAATATCTTCACGAGTCACTACTCTACTCATTCCTATAATTATGTGATGAAATCTGGGGCTATGTTTAATTTTTTGTGTCCATTCCTCTTTCATGCGATGCATCCTCTGGAATGCCCTTGCGAGAAGTCCGCTAAAATAGGCACTACTAATTTTAGCGAATCTTCTTGACTTATTTTAAGATGAGCCTAGAGAAATTTTAAAATAAAATTGCGAGGCCGTTGAGTGATGTAATAGATATCTGCCTCATACGCACACCCTTTCAGCTACCTTTTCGATACTTGAAAGATATTCTCTTCCGAATTGCTGGGAGTTGACCACAGTACCTATTAACCTTTTACCATAATATTTCGAGAGATGGCAGCCCGCTTAAAATCGAAAGCAAATCAGACGAAAATAAGGAACAAGTTAACTTTCAATGTGAAATAAAAAAAAGTAAAAATTGCTAGTTTTTGATTTTGTGACCTGCGAAACTTGTGATCACAGGGATGAGCGACGAACCAAATTCAACTATCATTCCCAGACAGCAATGTTCGCTTGTCTCATTCCTTGGCTAAGTAACAGCGATTCTACCGAGGTCACCATTGGCCAGGGCCCCGCAATTAGTAGAAGTGGGCCATCTTTAAGTGTTTTTGAAAAAATAGCAAATCATGCCAAAAATATGGGTGGGTTATGGTTCGGGGGAGGCGTGCCCACTGATTGTGCCGTTGCAGCGATCGTGGGTGGGCAAGGTCGGAGGGGAGATCAAGGACATGGAGTACTCAGAAAGCGAGGAAGAGACGGACGAGGACGAAGAGGAGCCGACCAACGCCAAGCAGCAGTCGACCAAGAGGTAGGTGGTTGCCGACACCCTCGAAATAGCTCCAGTCGCAACTTGCATGCGGCACAGACCGCTTCCCACATACGTTGCAGGAGCTTCAAAAACGTTCGCCATTACAATCGCCGACCAATTCTTCAGACTTTGCAGGGAACGAAAAAAGGTCCGAATAATAGAGCAGTCCGGAAAGTCAGCAGATTAAAAACCTTGCCTTTATTACGTCTTGGCGGGCTTTAAAAAGCCGTAAATAGGGCCTTGCTTCAGGTTATGCCTGCGCACCTTGTTTTAGGTTACGTCTGCGTTTGGCAACTTTCTCTTAGCTTGAGAATCGCTGCCTTCTTTTTTAACCTTATGGTCGAGTACTTTGTGCACTTCTTAGCAACAGATAGCGGTGGCGGAAGAACAGGTGGGGCAATGGGCAACCAAGCCAGCGTAGTCCGAAAACACGATTCATTGAGTCGAGATGAGAGGCGCAAGTCCATGACTGCAATGTCGAATGAACAAAGCAAAATGGAAACAACAATGATAGTGATAATGACGTGCAGCTAGAGAAAAAAAAAGGAAAAAAAAGCCGCACAGCGTCACCTAGCAGCAGGACTTGGCTGTATTTAACTAGCGCTGCCGAACCAAGCCAATCCATGTGCAGCCAACATAAAATCCAAAATGGCCGCTTCTCGGTGGTGTTTCTTGCTGATCGCTCACGGCGATTTTGTCCGAAAAATCTAACTTTCGAACTTCAAGCTGTCCGAAACATTGGTCGTGAATATGCACTATTTCTATCGGGTAGGTCACGGTTCGTCCTTTAGGTCCGAAATATCAAACGAGTCCGAATTATAGGCACTCGAAAAATAGGTCGGCGACTGTATAGTCTCTGACAAGGTGAAGATGGCAGTTGTCCCACTTCCAGCACGAGCTATCCACCTTCCACGACGCCTGAACATCTCGTGCTCTGCGAGCGCGCGCGCCCACGCTCGAGGAGCGTAGCATGGCCGAAAGCTGTGGGTCTCAACCGTGGATGTTTTGCGGTCCGCGAAACATCAACGGTAGAGAACCCTCCTTGTGGATTGGCGGAGACGATGGAGGATCCTGTTTGTGTTGAGGGGAAGGGAAAGGTATAGATTAATGCAAAAATGATTTAATAAGATGATATTATTAAGGGCCCGTGTGAGGTAGACTTTTCTCATTGACATACACACTAAAAAAACTCACCCAAAAATTTAAACATCTTATCAATCCGAAAAGAAAAAAAGACATCCTTTATTGCCGGATTTGACCGATGAGGCAGGGCGTCACGAACCTCTAGAAAGCTTTCGCAGACCTCAAAGGGTTTGCGGACCCCTGTTAGAGAACCAGTGGCCTAAGGCACGAAGCACGTGCTGGAGGCGTTGAACGACGCAACCTTCCCTTCTCACTGTGTCAGCGATCATAGCAGTATTGCATCGTATTCAAAATGGAAATATTCGAGTCGGCGTACGCTTGGCGGCGGTACAAACTGGCGCAGCCAAGCGCCAGCCAAGAGGTGTGGAATGCTGCGTGGGAGCATCTCACGTGCCGAGTTAGGAAACCGGTTATAACGTTTTTACAGTGATGCTGTTAATACGCTAGGCTCTGGGAAAAAATGCGTCATCACATGTTGACAGAAAACTCCCCATTGGTTGTGGCAAGTGGGAATAAATAAAAACAAAAAGAGGTCAAGTACGAATAAATAAAAAAAAAAGGGGGGCGACCGGCGTGAGTCAGCCTTCCTTGGCATTATTAGATAGTGGGATCCTGATTCCTTGTTATCATCTCTAGGCATTGTCCTTGAGGTCGTCCTACAAGTCGTCCTAGGCGTTGTTCTCAAGGTCGTCCTAGAAGTCTTTCTTGAGGTTTTCTTAGAGGTCGTCATTGAGGTTGTCCAAGAGGTCGTCCTAGGCATCACCCAAGAGGTCATTCCAGGCTTCATCCTTGAGGTCGTCCTAGAAGTTGTCCTAGATGTCATCCTCGAGGTCGTCCTAGAAGTCATCGTAGATGTCGTCCTCTAGGCGTCTTCCTTGAGGTCGTCCTAGACGTCGTTTTGTAGGCATTATCCTGGACGTCGTAAAGATAACAGCTTCGCTGGTCCTCCATCTTTACATGAAGTGGAAGGGCTCTACAATTCTTTTTTTCAACGGCTTTTTAACAAAAGTCGCGCCAAACCGTCTTGCGTGGCTCTTGTGCTGCCTTGGCCCGCTGCCGGTCGCGCTAAAATTGTCGTGCTCTGCACGTGCCAAAAGGACTGCTTACCTTTGAAAAAAGCGGAATCACCCAGCAAGGCTGCAGAACCGGTTAAAGGGTGACACACCAAAAAAAGTGAATGTTTGAACCACTTGTCTGATTTAAATGACATTTACAGTGCTTGTTTTTGTTGATGTTGAGAATGTTTCTGCCAAATTTTGTTAACCTGTGTTGAAGTAAAACCAGATTGCAAATGTTCAAAGATGAATGTAGGCGTGTCTGCGTTGGAAAACTATCATTTTGAAATTACTTATAAATTTCTCGTTTTCATGTGTTATATTCCTTTAGGACAGTTCAGAGCAGATAGCTATGGAGCTATTTTTGTATATTATAGCATCTTTCATTACAAAAAGCCACATAACCATAAATACTGTTTTTTTTAGATTTCCATTTTTTGTCCAAAATTTTAGTTCTTGAGCATGAAATATGACAAAAATAAAAAATACCAGCTTATAGCTATCTTCCCCTTAAAATTTCATTCCAGAGAAACTCATAAAAATTAATCAGTGTTACGTAATAACAAAACAATAGTTTTCCTAAAGTGAAATTTATGTCAAAAAGTGGAATGGAGAAAAATGCGTTCAAAGTGCTCCAATCTCTACCTTTTCTTTAGTATCGGTGGACCGAAAATAATTTATAAAAAATTAACTATGCATTGAAACTTTCTGGGCATACTCTCTAGATGTTTGTAGATGTAAACATTAAATTTTTCAAACTAAACTTTTCTTGCAGAAATCGTTTTTTCTGGGTAGTGTCCCCCCTTAAAGATGACTGCATCAACATTTCATACCTTTGTGTATGAATCCTCTTTCTTGCAAGTGATGCAGAGTCCTGCTCTCGCTGCTTTCGTTCATTTACCCAGGGTCTTCCCTCTGGGGCGGGCAGGCACCAGGCACCTGTGCGCCCCAGCGGGTGCTTGGGTGTCTGTCACTGTTAACTGTAGTGCGATGTCGTTAGTAAGATCGACGATGTTGGCACATGGAACATTGATCGACGGCCGAGTCTGTTAATGCAATGCAGCTCGGAGCGAAAGCCCACTTTGCAGAACCCAGGTGCCTTGGTTTTGAATCCCCGTCCCCGCCCGTGACGGTCTGGAAGAGCATTGTACTGGCGTGCTGTTGTGTATCACCACTGCTAGATCCACATTAAAAGGCCCCTGAAAAGACAACCCCTTTTTTTTAAACAGTCTAATTGGGACACGGGTGTCTAAAAATAAATATTAACCGAAAAAAAAAAAAAAAAATTTAGAGCAATATTGACAGCGAGATTTTTTTTAAATTCTGCACGAAAAATTCATGACGTCACGGAATGATCATTTGCTCAACGAGATGGCCATTTGGACGTGAAGGCAAAGCCGATCCACCTCTCCTCCACACGCCCAAAATACCGAGAGAGAAAACAAGTGCAGGGGTGGTCCAGTTGTGCCATTTGCGCCATTTTGATAAATTCCCGGTTGCCTGCACCTTGCTGCGCCAAGGCGAACAAATCTGCAAATGGATTGGTTTTTAGGAGAGTTTTCGTTTTCGTCTGGCGACTGCGGGAATCCAGTGGTGTTTGGCCATCACAATCCAATCCAGGTTTCCGGCTTCGCGGCATTGTTTCACAGGGTTCGCACCAATTTTACCGACATTCCTAACACACCGCAGTTTTAACAGTTTTAGTTTCATTTCGAAGCACATAACTGAAGATTAGCAAGCATAAGTAATTCTTTTTTTTTTTCTGCATGCTCGTGTTCGGAAGCGTGACACTGTTTATACGAATGTGCTCGCACATGGTTCCCATTTCATAAGCATGCTCGTTCGGGACTGCTTAGTTGTGAATTGTTGCCTTTTTTCACGTCAAATGATCTGAATACTTAATCGTGCGACTCGTGAAAATGTCTATACATTAGAGAAAACTCGGAATTTTTTTATTGATTATTTGCTCGGTTTACGTGATAAGACTTTGTATAGTTCTAATTTAGCTCTCTATCTAGAGTCGGGGTCTCGAAAGCCCGGCCCACAGACGCGGCCTTTCCAGTGATGCCCGGCTCGCGGCCGGACATCACTGGAAAGATCGCAAAGGAGGAGGCCCTCTCCAGCGTTCGCTCTGCAAAAGTGGAAAGAGGAGGGAGGAGCTTCCACTTTCCTCTTAACGTGTCGCCAACTGTTGTAGAGCATAATTGATAAATTTGGGGTTTTATCGGGCATCACTGAACTGATCGTGAATGCATGCTGGTATCACTCATAGGGAACCGCACCGAACTGCTCCAAACTTGCGTGTGTGCTGCTCTTAAAGCTGCACCAGAAAGCGACTTTTTCTGATACAAACGTGCTATGTAACAAAATCTTTTCTGCTCCGAAAATTGCTCCAAACTCAAAGCTGGCTGGACCACCACTGCAAGTGGGAAGGATGTGACTACCGACTAAATCGCGTCACATGCCGTCAATATTGCTCTAAAAATCATTTTTCGCTTAAAACTAATTTTATGATGCGCGTGTTCCAACCAGACATTAAAAAAAAATGTTTTTTTTTTTTCTTTGCTGGGGCTCAATAAAGGGCCCAGGCAAGCAGTTGTGCTGCACTGGCTAAGTTTCTCATCTACATGTGGGGGAGACGCCAGATGCTTATTGGGGCTGACTAACTTCCTGCTGTCTAAACGAATACACAACGCATTTATTCTGCTAATATTGTTTGTTATTTAATTTTTGTTTGTCTTGCCTTGTGCAGGAAACTCAATTTGATTTCTAAACTCGTGTAATGTTTAAAAATCGGGTGTGATTAGATTCTGCAGATGGAAAATCGGTTCTTAATGCGCGGGGCTCGTGACGCACATACCGGAAAACTACTTGCTCTTATTGACCACGACGGCCATTCCAAAATGAGCCTGTGCAGGGCGGTGTGGCAAGAACTCCGGTGACGGGAGCGTTTCGCTTTCGAAGAAAATCTCTTTCAGTAGCTAAGTTTGGTCTCCAATGCACCCGTGTTTTATTACATTTAGGCTCAGGTTGGCGGCATTCTTCAGCCACACTTCTGTGGAAGGTATGGTTGGCAAGTTTTCGCGATCACTGTTACACACTTTTTTTTATGTTCGATAGCAGTTGGTTGGACATTTCAAGTGCTCGCGACACATTGATATCCGTAACTTAAGCCTTTCCGCTTGCTTCTCACTGCCGAGTCCAAGCAGCAGTCGACAGTTATGAGGGGGTTCGGTAGGAGCTTTGGGGTTCCCCCGGGGTGTTTCCCGCCTTTGTTGGAACCGAAACTAAAAAATCCACGGTTGCTGAAAAGCACAAATTATGCCCTCTCTTCCTTGACAATCCTTCCCTAAAATGATCTCTTTCAGAGGCAAGGCTGGCGGCATGTTCAGCATGTTCCGGGGCCTGGTTGGTTCCAAGAGCATCGCTGCAGAGGACATGGTGCCTGTCTTGGAGAAGCTCAGGGACCACCTCATCAGTGAGGCACTCTCCTAGTTAGACACTCGTCAGTGTCGGGGTCATGCATCAGTGCCTGGACAAGCTCACTTAAATCGTGCTTAGGCTGGAGAAACACTCTACCGGGGGTTTAGTATATACTTTTACACGAGATTCTCGGGGGGCTGTTTTGACCGCTCGAAACGGAGAATGATTCAAATTGCCCGGACTCGCCACGTTCGGCGGCGCAAGACGCCGCCGGCGACACCCCTCGCCTCCGCGACGTTGGCACCGCATCGGCAAGTGCTGCGTCGAGGCCGAGGTCGGCGCCGTCTCCGGTGCCAAATTTGCGCCAAACAAGCACCGCGCCGTACACGAAAACGAGCCTTAACTCCCACTCTCGCCGCCTCTTGGTCGCAGCCAAGAACGTGGCGACGGACGTGGCCCAGAAGCTGTGCGACTCGGTGGCGGCCAAGCTGGAGGGCAAGGTGCTGGGCACCTTCGGCCGGGTGGCGTCCACGGTCAAGGCCACGCTGCACGAGTCCCTGGTGCAGCTGCTGTCCCCCCGGCGCCGCATCAACATCCTCCGGGACGTGCTTGAGTCGCAGCGCGCGCAGAGGCCCTACGTCATGACCTTCTGCGGAGTCAACGGCGTCGGAAAGTCCACGAACCTCGCCAAGGTGGGCTGCTACGCGACGTTGGGCACCTGGGTGCGGTTGGCGACGCGGTTGAGCGCCTTCGCGGCAAGCTCTGTGGAACCAAACGCGTTCGCCGCTTTCTGCAGGCACGATAAACATGTGCCCGTGATGGCCTGTGTTATCTTATATTTGCATGTTTTTTGCGTGTTGTCTTAGTTTTGCAGATGTACCGTATTTTCTCGCGTATTACCCGATCAAAACTTTAAAAAAATCCAAGGCAAAGTAGGGGTGTGGGTAATACGCGAATTTGGAAGCGAGGGTGGCTTCACGGCAGTACGCGCCGAGCCGCATGGTCCGTAGGGACGTAAATTCCCCAGAATCCCTCTTAGCCGTTGCTTCCTAGGTACTTTCTCCCATCTCTCCTCGTTTATCTTCTTTTTTTCGAGTTGTCATCTTTGCATTGTCTGCGCGCCAAAACGCTGGATTGGCCGCGCACCCACGAAGGGAGAACGAAGCAAGAAACGTCGATCTTGCCATCTTGGTCGTCCCGTTCCGTTCGAAATAAGCTGTGCTCGGCGGCAGTCCTTTACGGTGTAGCAGAAACTCAAAATAATCAGCGTTGCCGAAGAAATCGGGAACCGTGCGGTAGGCCGAAAGTATGTTGTTGACGAATCCTGTATAGGCGAGTGGAGAGCAAAGAAGCAGGATCTTCAAAATGCAAGTCGTGACCGCAGGTCCTTCCGCGGTCCCCAGACTGGAGCCTACCCCCAGATCGAAGCCAAGCTGGCGGAGTTCATTGAGGAGAAGAGAGGCCGCGGCCACGCCGTATCAACAGAGATGGTCCAGATCAAAGCTCTGAGGCTGGCAAGAGAAGACGGCATACCGCGTGACCAGTTTCGTGCCAGCCGTGGGTGGTTTCAATGATTCATGAAATGCCAAGGATTTTCCATCCGGAGGCGGACGACCTTATGCCAACGACTTCCTGACGCCTACGAGGAGAAGTTAGTGAACTTCCAGCGCTACGTGATCGGACTCCGAAAGCGACACTAGTACTTGTACTCGCAGATTGGTAATGCGGACCGAACTGCCGTGTACTTTGAAATGCCACTGGGCACAACTCTTCAGAAAAAGGGCTCCAAGTCGGTGAGCATTTTGACGGGCGGCTACTCGAAACTGCACTGCACAGTGATGTTGTGCACGTTAGCAGACGGCACGAAGCTACGGCCGTACGTGATCTTTAAGCGCAAGACGCTTCCCACTGATTTGCCCTCCGGGATTGTTTTGCGTGCAGAGGACAACTCCTGGGTGAACAGTCATCTTGTCGTCGACTGGTTGAAAACCGTGTGGGAGAACAGGCCGGGCACGATGTTAGCGCGGAGGTCCATGCTACTGATGCTACTGCTAGACGCGTTCCGGGGCCACAACACTGAGAAAGTGAAGACCCGTCTCGTTGATGACAAAACAGACCTCGTCATGATCCCAGGCGGGATGACGTCCGTGCTTCAGCCAGTGGATGTTTGTTTGAACGAGCCTTTTAAGGCGCACGTGAAGCGCATGTACACGGAGTGGATTGCCGAGGAGGAGTATGACCTCACGCCGACAAGCCGGATCTGCAAACCTGACATAGCAGTACTTTGCAAGTGGATTATCAACGCGTGGAAGGCAATTCCTGCGGAGATGATTCGCAAGAGTTTTAGGAAGTGCTGTATCAGGGGTGGAACGGCTGCGCCATTTGCGCCATTTTGCGCCAGACACATTTGTCTGCGCCATCCTGCGCCATTTTGCGGAAACTGCGCCACAGCAAATACTTTGCGCCATTGTGCTCCAAATCGCGCAACGTGCGCCAAAATAATTATATTTTGTCTTGGTTTCGGTTTTTATCGACTCGATTGGCAATAATGAGCGAGCTTGGTCGGCCTTGCAAGTTTTTGTTCTGTTTTTTTTCTTCCTGTGTATCCCGAGACGGAAGCACGCGAAAACACTCGGGTCGGATTCCAAGCGCCACATCACCTGCGAATGGATTGTTATTCTTCAACCATAAGCGGTTAAGCAAGTCGGCCGAGGTGAGGTCGAGCGTCAGATTGCCTGAGGCTCTGCGGCCCGGGTTCCGGACGTTAGCCAGTTGAAAACACATAAGCGAAAGATTCCTTTTAGTGCTTCATCGTTAGAAGTTAGAACCGCATTCCTGCAAGATAAATCGTGATTTGATTGAACTGAAACGCTGTCCGATCCGAATCCTTGCCGGCCAGCAGCTCTCACGCGAGCGGTAGATCTGCTCGGCTTACTTTAATCTTGCTCTGGCTCATCGCTTCGAATATGATAACTCCGTTAATCGTAGTCTGATGCTTCAATATTGAGTTGTACAATAGGATAAACTTAAAATTTGTTGCCCTGTTCCTCCGCGCAACTGCACACCCGTTGCTTACGCACGTCACGTGGTTCGCACATATAATTACTATGTCGAGCACGAGTGGGTCGTGCTATAACCAGTGTTGGGTAAAGTACATCTAAAATGTACTTCAAGTAAAGTACAACGTAAATGAGACGTGATGTACTTTAAGTAAAGTACTAAGTACACCGGGCGCAACATACTTGAAGTAAAGTACTATAAATACAATGTACTTTCAAAGTAAAGTACAAGCATTTTAACACAATCTTTCATGATGGTCTTTCATTCCCCTATACAGTGATTTTTTAACTGGTATGTATTGCCCAGGGGTAATCAGGGGTGCATGACCTATATTTTCGAAAACAGCGGCGAATATTTGATAAAGTTAAGTGGCCACAGAGTAGTTATTTTCTGGAATGGAGCCGAATTCAGAAGTCCGTCTTCTGAATTTGGTGCCCCTTGCACTGGATTGTTGCACCCAAGGGGGTTAAATATACTAGGCGAGAGCATGACACCAGCCCCGTAGCTTCAAAAGCAATTATATCATAGACAAGTGTCCTCTCCTTAATAAAAAAAAAAAAAACAAAAAAAAAAACAGTGAGTGTGCAAGCGAGCTGGTGATAATTAATCATAATGTGACACCTGAGATTAGGGAGAGAAAAAATTAAGGAACTTTCAAGTAGAAGGAAAAGACAAAAAAAGAATGTCTCAAAACATTGCGACGTTCTCCTCTGTTGTCTTTTACTTCGACTTGAAAATTTAATTTTTCCGTACTACAGTCTCAGGTGCTACATTATGATTAATTTTGCTCTCCTGATATCTTAAACCTCCTTGCTTGCGCTGACCGACGGAGAAGTAGCGAGAGTTCAAAAAGCTACGGGAAAGCCGCCCCCAGAACAAACGGAGCGATGCGTCGTCTGCTCACGTTTCTGGTGAGAGTAGAATATCCCTCTCAGTATGAATTCGGAGTTGACAAAGCATCATTTCGTGATACAAATTTAACAAAATCGAATTTGGGGAATGTGCTTTGAAGTCGGGAATTGTACTTTCCTCGGAAAGTACCAGAAAAAAATACTTTAAGTAAAGTACAAGTACATACTCGGAGAGTGTACTTCAAGTAAAGTACAAGTTTCCTAAACCTACTTGGAGTAGTACTTTAAGTACAATGTACTTAAAGTACTTCCCAACACTGGCTATAACCCAGGCGAAAATCAGTCCACTTCCAGCTGGATTATGGAACTGGAAATGAGGCGGTCCAGCTGGACAGCCTCATTTCAAGTTCTATAATTCAGCTGGAAGTGGACTGATCAGAAAATATCAAGGACACTATCTTCAAAAACATATGGTACTTGCTTTTTGGTTCTCACTGAGGCCAAGTTTTTGCACCTGCTAGACTGTTATCCCATCTACATAGGTTCCTAACCACTCATGCTCATCTGTGCTGCTAAGCACAATTGAAATTGTTCCCGTGCTCGTCTATAAGACGCAAGCTGAAGTGCAATGAAAACTGATTTGAGCTGCTCCTAGCCTGCTCCAGAATGTAGTTTTAGCTGCTCCCAGCCTGCTCCAAAACAGCAGTTTCAGCTGCTCCCGTGGCTGCTCCCAAGTACATTTCATGAGTTCCACCCCTGTGTATCAGCAATTGCTTGGACAGCATGAATGACGACGCTCTCTGGGGCAATAAAGATTCTTCAACTGATAGCTGCAGTGACTGCAGGGATGAGTAATGTTCCAATAAAGGTACTGTTTTTGGTGACTTTGACATTGCTTTCCGTGGGTAATTATGGGAGTAATACGCGAGGTCTTTTTTTTTCTTTTTCTTACAGTCGTAAATTGGGGGTGCGGGTTATGTGCAGGGGCGGGTAATACATGCAAAAATACGGTAATAAGGAAGCGGATTTATCACAGTAATTTCCGATTCTGTTGACATTTACAGCGGAGCTGTTAAGGGCTAGTTTCCCCAGTTTTATGTCTTTGGACAAATATTATGTCTTTGGACAAATAAATCTCGACACAACTCTGGGCAGCTATCGCCATCTATGAGCAACAGTGGCAACCTTTCCAGCCTTTGCACTCTGGTTTTCCCCTGAGTGGAAAGGCTGAATTTCTCTAGGCGTCGTCCTAGAAATCGTCCTTGAGGTCGTCCTTGAGGTTGTCCGACAGGTTTTCCTCGATGTCGTCTTAGAAATCATTCTTGAAGCCGTCCTTGAGGTCGTTTTTTAGGTCGTCCTAGACGTCGTCCTCTAGGCATCGTCCTTGAGGTCGTCCAAGAAGTCGTCCTTGAGGTCGTCCCACCATAGTACAGCTTCGCGCGTCTTCCTTCATTACCAGAGTGGGAAGGCTGAAAGATTTCGTTGTAACCGGTCTCGACAGTATACAGTCGAGCTCGGTTATATCGCACTCGGGTATTTCAAATTATTGTTTATATCAAACAATGCAAACATCCCCTTGAAAATCACATGTAATACTATAGGAACATTGTCCTTTTGTATCGAACTCCCATGGCGGGGACACTCGATATAGTGAACAAAGCCTGGCTGCCCGCCGGTGGCAAGCACATCGCTTGCATTGTGGGGCTGGCAGACCGCCAAGCCAGCATACATGCGGTAATATAAGCGGCGAAAGAGCAGTTGTGAAAAAAAACAACAATGAACCGTAAAAAAAAAAGAGAGAAAAGTGGAGGGTGGCAAAAGCAAGGGGAAGGGCACATGCGCACGCGTAGGGAGAGCAGGGAGTGTTAGAATGGTAGCCCGCGTCCCTTCCTTGAACACTGCTGATGCTGCGCGACTCCTTAGCCCCAAAAGAAAATGAGTAAAAAAAAAGTCTTCGGCAAGTTGAGTGTGTCAACAGCAACGGTTGTGCAATCGCACTTGGAACGTCTTATCTTTGTTTGCCTTTTTCTTTTGCCGTTATTGCTTTGCCCGTTTTTTAATTTTTTCACAGCGAAGTTGTTATACACTATATACTCCGTTTCATACATAGCGTGCAACGCTGGGACAGGTACTGAAGTAGTGCGCATGAAAGAACACAAAAAAATGTGTTACTCCGTGCAGTTTCGTGGAAGAGCGGTACAAGGCTGCCTGCTCTGGCGATGGAGACGTCTTGGAGGCGATAATTCAAACCCACTTGACGCACAGTTTTTTGTTTTTTTTGTAGACATATTTTTTGTGCAAGATTGCGCGCATTGCGGAAGTGCATATTTCAGTTCCTCTTTTCTTCTTGCTTTTCATTTGTAGGTCACTGAGAGGCCACATTTCAACCATCTGCTCTGCCGCTTTGCAAGTGTTATTTGCCTCCAGCACCGAGTTATTTTTTTTTTTGCGTGCAGCGTGGAATGAAGAATTGCATTGATAGCAGCCTTGTCCTAAAGTTTACAATAAGAAGTTAATCGATAATGGCTGTGGCCTGTACAGTTTATTTTGAGATAGCTGTTTTCAATTTTGTGCACACCTTTCTTCCATCAGGTGCTTCATTACATACCGGTAACATATTTCCTCACACAAGTTACTGCTGCGAGGTCTGGGAAATTCTGATTCTCGTGTCTTGATCAGTGATTTCCCTGCGCACTCCCCCTTGTTTTTCTGAAGGCACCCCCTTAATTCGCAACAACTCCTCTATTGTGGTGGCCCCCCCCTAATTTCAATTCTGGGGAAACCTCTGGTCTTGATGTTGTAAACATAATTGGAAAGCTAGGACAGTTTGTTAGAGATATGCTCCCATTTGAGACTTAATTTTGTAGCTCCCCTCGCATCGTTGTAGAAAAGAATGTAAACAACCAATAAAGAAAAATCACGGTAGAACACTTTACCCCTAGATCACTGTCATTCTCATGCTGGGGCAATAAAATGTGTTTGGATTCGAGTTATGTACAACTTTACGTAAGTCAAATGCAGCGCAGGTATACCTGGTGCACAACACCACCGAGTCAGATCTTCTCTGGGTGATATTTTAGGAATAGAAAGGGGGTATTTCCTTCAGTGTCTCCTTACCTTATTGGCAGGCACAGGTTTACGGTTACGACTGCAGTACTCGTCTGCAGCTGATTACAAAGTATTTTCACGGGGCGAAACAAATACTGTAGAAGGACTATACAAGTGCTCGTCATTGTAGGCTCTCTAGGCTATCTGCTTCAACTGCAAGTCTTCCAGCCAGTGATAGCGAGCGAAAAATGGCAACCGACATGGGGATTCCTTGCACACATGCAATGACGACACTCGACTCCTTCCGCACTCACGATTTGTTTTAATTTTACTTTTATTTTTTAAAGGGGCACGGGAGTTAAAGCCATCGAGAGACGCCCAATTTGCGCAGATTGTTGTGGCCCTCACAAGGGCCGTTGGGTCGACAAAAACACTGACAGAGTGCCTGTTACTCGAGTTCTCGATGCCGCTTAGATCTTGGCTAGATTCATCAAAGGAGCTAGTCGTGTTTCCAACAGTGAATAGCCCTGGCTCAATGTCACTGTCGACAATAATGTCCCGTTCCCACGCTTCACCTTCAACGCGCTCAACATGGGCACAAGAGTTTTGCCAGTCCTCTTGGGTCACAGATGCCAGTGCTTCTGGTAGGAGCCGCTCCACCTCTTGGAGCGTAAAAAGCTTGTTCTTGCTCGCCACATAGCCCTTCACCTTGCTCCATACCAGCTCAATGGGGTTGAATTCACAGTTGTATGGAGGCAGTCGCAGTACTTCGTCGCTGTGGGCAGCTGCCAAGGTGTTGATCCGGTGCACAGTGCTGGGTGTGTTGACCTTCTTGGAAGGCTCGAGGAGTTCAGCCCTCACCATGTCAGCAGACCATGAAATTCCTTTCTTTGCGAGCCATGCCTGGATGTCGGCTTTCCGAGTCGACGACGTAGGTGCTTTTTCTGGAGCAATACTGTGGTATGGAGCATTGTCCATCTCTATGATGCTTCTGGGAGGGATCTTGGGTAGGAGCTGGCCTGAAAACTACCCTTCGAAGTAGATGCCATCCATCTCGGAGTGGTAGTTCGCAGTGTTGCCTTTCTTAGCCCTGAAGAAGTAGGCAGCACCTTCGACAAAGCCTGTTTGGCCGCTCCCAGCATGCACAAGAATCAGACGGCCTCCTTTGGCAGACGGCGCTGCCAGACCTGTTGTCAAGCCCTTCAGGAACGCGTCCTGCGAGGACTTCACAGCAGGGGTGGAACGGCTGCGCCATTTCGCACCAGACGCATTTGTCTGTGCCATCCTGCGCCATTTTGCGGAAACTGCGCCACAGCCAATACCTCACGCCATTGTGCTCCATATCGCACAACGTGCGTCAAAAAAATATAATTTTGTCTTGGTTTCGGTTTTTATCGACTCGATTGGCAACAATGAGCGCGTTTAGGTTGGTTGGCCTTGCAATTTTTTTGTTCCGTTTATTTTTCCTGTGTATCCCAAGCCGTAAGCGCGCAAAAAAACTCGGGGGTCGGATTCTAAGCATTACATCACCTGCGACTGGATTCTTATTCTTCAACCATAAGCGGTTGAGCAAGTCGGCCGAGGTGAGGTCGAGTCGTTAAGCGTCAGATTGCCTGAGGCACTGCGGCCCGGGTTCCGGACGTCGGCCTGTTGAAAACACATTAGCGAAAGATTCCTTTTAGTGCTTCATCGTTAGAAGTTGGAACCGCATTCTTGCAAGATAAATCGTGATTTGATTAAACTGAAACGCGGTCCGATCCGAAACCTTGCCGGCCAGCAGCTCTCACGCGAGCGGTAGATCTGCTCGGCGCACTTAAATCTTGCTCCGGCTCATGACTTCGAATGCGATAACTCCGTTAATAGTAGTCTGCTGCTTCGATATGGAGTTGTACAATAGGATAAGGTCAAAATTTGCTGCCCCGTTCCTCCGCGCAACGGCACGTCCGTTGCTTACGCACGTCACATGGTTCGCACATATAATTACCATGTCGAGCACGTGTGGGTTGCACGATAAGCAGTGCTGGTTTGCATTTTGAGCAGCTGAAAGCCACTCAGAAAATATTAAGGACGCTATCTTGAGAAACATATGGTACTTGCTTTTTGGTTCTCACTAAAGCCAAGATTTCACATCTGTTACGCCGTATCCCATCTACCTAGGTCCCTGAACACTCACGTTCATCTGTGCTGCTAAGCATAATTGAAATTGCTCCCGCGCTTGTCTAATTCCCCTGTCAGAGGGACACCTAAAAGGACCTTCACGCCAAAGGACGTTTAGTGTAAACGTCATTGAGGCAGTGCCACACGGCAGCTCAAATGGCATTTAGCGTAAAGGTCCTTTTCGTGAACCCGAGTTCCCGCAACTCCTTTACGGCCTGCTAAAGGCCTACTCTCGTTAGCAGCGGTCTATACTAGAGAAGCGAATTGAAATAAAGGATCGTACCTATATCTAAAATCGATGCGTTTGCATTTTTATTATTTAAAAAAAGCGCGTTTCACGTCTATTCTGTTCAACCTTCGCTCTACCAATAGTTTTCTGTACTCACGGCCCCAGCTATCTAGTAGGCCTCGTCGTCGCCTGCTCGCGTCGTCTGCTTCGGTACTTGGTTTTCCTCCTCTTGATTTTCCTTACAACCATAGTTATCTGGCTTCTATTTCTCTACTTATATTACTATCCGTACTGTGTATACTTAATGTTTTTTTGTACATATATATTTCTGTATCTCACTCTGGCGTCGTGCGATACGTCGAACGACGGAGGAGCGTCTACGGAAGGGGTCGCCGCGCCTCCATTGGAGCGTTGAGGCGACCTGGGCACTGATACAACTTTGGAAAGATCGTCCGGAGGATCTGAACCGCGTGCGATGAACCTCAAGCGCGAGCACGACACCGAACCGAACAGGGCAAAAGCGTAGCACAAGCACGGAAAGGACCGGCAGCACGGAGCAACGTTAGGACTGAAGCGCTGAAGCGGGAGAAGCCCGGGGTTGCCGCTAATCGCCATAAAACCACTTTGCTCGGGCTTGAAGTGGACTTTGTCGTAATCACTCGACTAAACTCGTCATTTTGTCTTTTTTAATATATTGTTTGCTTCAGAAAAACTTAAAAAATTATTTATATCGCCAGATATATTACTTTTCTGGCGTGAACACGATTTATGCGTTTGAACCGAGCTACGAGACGAGACTACGAGCTACGAGACCCCCCTGGCTACGTGCCTGCCTAGACGTTGTCCTCGAGGTCGTCCTAGAATTCGTCCTTGAGGTCGTCCTCTAGGCATCATCCTCGAGGGCATCCTAGACGTCGTCCTCTAAGCGTCGTCGTCTAGCCATCATCTTGGACGTCTTAAAATTAACAGCTTTGCTAGTCCTCCATCTTCATGTGAAAAGCAAAGGGGTCTAAAATTTTTTTTTTTTTGCCTTTCTTTTTTTGTTGCCTGAATTTAGTGAGCTTTCTTTTTTGTTGCTTGCTTAACTTTTTTTTAAGATTTTATTTTATGCGTCTGGCTTTTCCATTTTTCTTTAATTTTTTTTATTTTCGTGTTTTGTTAATGTTGTGTGCAGGTCCTGGCCAGGGGCGCATGTAAGCGTGGCGTTGTTTGCGGTCTCCGCCAACTACGCTCTACTGTATTTAGCGGCTCTTAGATGCTCTATTTTGTGATCTCCCGTTTGTCGCGACCTTTGGTATTAGCAGAGACGCCAGGAAATTTCAACTCGAGCTTAATTTAACATATTTTTGTATATCGAACTATTTAATGATCCCCTTTGAATTCAATGTATCCGGGTTTGACTGTATGGCTTGGCTTTCTTACTTTTATCGGGTTTATTTCTCGAGAAACCTAGTTTTGAGGTTGGCTTAATCTCGAGAAGGAAGCTTTTTTGACGGGCCCGCCCTTTTTCGGCGCAGATCTGCTTCTGGCTGGTGGAGAACAACTGCCGCGTGCTGATTGCGGCCTGCGACACGTTCCGGGCAGGCGCCGTGGAGCAGCTGCGGACGCACATGCGGCATTTGAATGCCCTGCACCCTCCTGAGAAGCACTCCGGCAAGCAGATGGTGCAGCTGTATGAGAAGGGCTACGGCAAGGACGCCGCCGGCATCGCCATGGAGGCCATCAACTATGGTAGGCTGCGCTGTGGGATGCCCGGAACGAATCTTGGACTGCGCACACTCCGTTTCGCTTTGCAACAGGCTGCGAAGGACGCCATGAACCTTCTTAGCCGGTGTTTCTAAAGAAATTGGATCTCACAAAACACCTTCCTGCCTCGAGTGACGGCAGAGAAGCCCTCCCGGTCTAGGTATCAATGCGGTAAAGCAGTGCGGCACTTGATAGATACTGTAAACAATAGTGCGGATAGGTAGGGATAGCTTTGACCCATAGTTATGCATCAATGGTTGGCTCATATCTACTAAAGCGAGACTTAATTTGAAAATACACTCGCAGGAACTCTTCTCGCTCCTCTCGTTTACACTCCTCTCAGTTTAAGGTAATCTCAACACACACCTCTCAGTTCGAGGGAATTTCACTACATTCCTTGTAGTCCAAGGGAATTTTCAATACACTCCCCTCAGGGGCTCATCTCACTCCTCTCAGTTACTCTTCTCAGTTTCAGGGAATTTCAATACACTCCTTTCAGTCTGAGGGAATTTTCAATACACTCCCCTCAGGGACTCATGTCACTCCTCTCAGTTACACTCTTCTCAGTTGAGGGAATTTCAGTACACTCCTTACAGTCTGAGGGAATTTTCACTACACTCCCCTCAGGGGCTCATCTCACCCCACTCAGTTACACTCTTCTCGGTTCAAGGGAAGTTCACTAGACTCCTTTCAGTCCAAGGGAATTTTCAATACACTTTTCTCATGGGCTCATCTCACTCCTCTCAGTTTCACTCTTCTCAGAAAGAGTTCAGTACACTCCTTTCACTCCGAGGGAATCTTCAGTACACTCCTCTTAGGGGCCTTTCTCACTCCTCTCTGTTACACTCTTCTTAGAGGGAATTTCAATACACTCCTTTGGTAACAGTGAAGCTTTCGGTGCAGATGCCAACATCTGTCAGTAAATCACTTGAAAAGTAAAAAGTCCTTGTATCGATCGCTAAACAAGTTTATCTCTGATAACAATTGAAGTTTCCGCTTTAATTCTAAAGCACACATTTTATTATCTTTTGAATATATTGGATGCAAAAAGAACATGCAGCCTTCTTTTTAGAAATTAGGCTCAAGTCAGAGTAGGTTCCATTTGGGTATACAGTCAAACGTCTTTATAACGAAGTCCACACAACCAGCCAAAATATTCGTAGTACTGGTAACTTTGCTGTACAGTTGAATTTGTTAATTCAAACTCGAGGGGGGCTAAAAATTTGTTTGAATAAACCAAAGTTTGAATTATCGGGAGTTTCCTCCCATGGAGACACATAGGATGGAACCTGCATGTTAGTTTCGATCATCCGCAAGTTTGAATAAGTGAGAGTCGACTGTAGCAGTTGAGCGCAAAAGAAAAATGATGATGCGTTACCGAATTTGGGCTTTCGCATACAGTCGTCGACCGATTTTTCGGGCTCGGAGGGGACCCCGAAATTATCCAAATAACCAAGTGGTCTGAAAAATTGATTTCAGCCGAAATATCAAATTTCTGCACATATTCCGCTGCGTATTGGCCACTTTCCACTTGTTTGATGTCAATTTTAAGTTCTCGTGCAACTTCCGCTTTATATCGTTCACTTTTCACTTGTTTGTTGATCTGTTTGATCACGGTGATGCACTTTCTCGGTGCCTTCACTGGCACAAGCAGCGAAGTTGAAGTTGGCGTTATTTGGCACTATTTGGAGACGTTTAGTCCACCAAACTCGCTTCGGCACTAAGTCTATCGGCAAAAAACCTTCGCGCTCAAAGATCACAAGAACGGCAGACGGCCGCTCTTCTCGCGGTGGCACTCGAAAAACACGGACTACGAGAAGATCTAGAAGAGTCGTAAGTATGGGCAGATGGCGGCCATTTTGTCTATAATGGAACCGGAAAACTCGACTACTATAGCCTCAACCCATCTTGTTTATTGCATAGGACATGGTATCGAGGCTACAGGGCAACATCACAATAACCGAAATGGCGGTGACTAAGCCCGCGGCGCTATCGTGGCAGCTATTTTGTGGCTGTAAACTGAGGAAATCACACAAATTTTGTCCGAGATATTGAGCAATAAGCTTTATGGTGTCTTAAATTTCGGTCAGTGTTATACATTAACTCTATGAGGTGAGTGATGGTTCGGCGAAAATGTCCGAATAATCGGACGTGTCCGAAAAATCGGTCAGCGACTGTATTGAGGTACCTGCACGACATTCGAGGTGTTCTAGGAGAAAGTATAGCGCCAAATATTGTATATGCAACATCAAAAACAAGGTTCTGTACACGACAATTGACCTATCGAAAGGGGCAACGGTGGCCGAGTCTCCTAGCGCGTCCGACCCGGAGCACGTGGGGCGAAAGCTTGCGCTGCAAAATCCAAGCATCCTAGGCTCAACTATCTTTTTTTTTCCTCTTTTTTCTAAATGAAAATTGTATTGGCACGTGTTTGTATACTCACCATTGCGTGACGCAATTTAAAGACACCAGGCTAGCAATCGTACCGCCAGTACCACCAGTGGCAAAGTTTGTCAACTACAGGCAAGACGACGGGCGCTCCTTTCTGGTGACTAATTTCCCGCTATCCAAACTTCCACGCAACAAACATAACTGACTTATCAAAATATGAATCGTCACCGATGGCCCAGTATAGTATCTGTTCTCTGCGCACACAACTTGAGAGCGACAATTTACGTAAAATCGTCAACTTTTCACCTAGAAAGTTTATAATAGCTGTCATTTTTGCTTTGTGGGGCCGTGCAATTGCTTTGTTTAACATAAATATCTGTTAAATAAGAATGTTTTGTAATGGTCAAAGGAACTGATTGAATACGAAGGAGAGTCGCCGGTACTTCACTTTACTTCTTTAAATGGGTCATTTTCGTAGTAGAGGCGTTCTATATAAAGGCGATTGACTGTATTATTGAAAAACTTTTTTAAAATCAAACATAGCTCTATTTTTGAGATAATATAAGGTCTCCCCCCCCTTTAACTTCTTGTAGATATAGTTCTCGTAAAATATCAGCAAAACCTAGCATATCCTCCAAAGGACCTCTACCAGTAAAAACGTGCCCCCCCCCCCCCCCCTCCCCAATTGTTTTACATGGAATGCCTACCAACCTCAAGATTCTAATATCGTAAACTGCAAAAACAATCACCCACAAATATGAAAAACTACAGTTGCACTTTAAAAGTGACATTGCGCTTTACCAACTTTGGAACCAGAGTTGAGTAAAAGTTCCTGCCCTTGGATATTTCAGTTTCTGCTTTAGTGATTGACACTTGTTTGTGCATGCTGTTTTGTAAAAACATTTCTCATGATCTAAAAGAAAAAAAAAAAAGCGTGCCCCACTGGGAAGCAACAAACTCCTCTTTTAGAAAATCTGGGGATTTAGGATGAATTCCCAAACTTAAGTTTCTATTCATTTTTTGTTACTTTCTTTCTCGTGAGCTGTAAAGCCTCGTTCATTTGATGTCTTGTATCTAGAAATATCAGATGGACAATATTTCGTGCCATAAAATGAATCTTTCTGGGTTTTTCTTTTTTTCCTACTTGGGAAGGTTTTGGAATGGACTCAGGGTATTTCAGAATTCACCCGTGGAATACGAAGGCCGTCTCGAAATCTTAGACTAGCCTAGGATAAGCTCGAGAATTGGAGGAGCAAAATAAATCAGCTAAAAGAATTAATTTTGCGGTCACTCCCCCCAGTGTTTGGTTGCCCGCGGCTTAACAGGCTGTTCCATGGAGGTAAAAATCGATTGCCGCTTTTTGTTTCACTAAAAATGTAATGTGTCATCTCCAATTCACATTTCGTTTCACTAAAATGTGAATTATGTGCGATGAAGTTTTCACTAGAAACAAAGCAGGCGTACCATGTTTTGATTATGGCTTTTTAGATGGGAAAGCTCTCCGATCCAAAACGGTGAATAGCCATTTGCCGTACGGCGCCGTGACAAATCATGCATTCGCCGCGCACGGCTAGTTCATTGAAAATTATTGTACTTCGTCTGTCTCGAAAGTCTCATCGTCTCATTTTTTTTTTTTTTTTCCCCCATTCCTGAGCACTAGGAAGTGGTTCACTGTATTGTCACATTTGCCTGACGTAGAAGTTTTGTTGCGTCTGACCAAGGTGGGCTATTCTTCGTCAAAGCAAGGAGCCAGAAGGCACTTTGGGTACCGCAGTTGGGCATTTGCTCATCAATGTGAAAAAGCTTTTAGGCAACATTTTGTAAACTATGGAGAGGTCTGCCAGATCAATGTCGCTCTGCTTTTTGTGTGACCCGACGTGTCCTTCCCTCCTCGCAGCTCGTGAGACCAAGATCGACGTCGTCCTCATCGACACTGCTGGACGGATGCAAGACAACGAACCCCTGATGCGAGCCCTTGCCAAGGTATGACCTTCTTTTTTTTTTGGAGTGAGTGTGTTTTGGGCAGAATGGCTGCTTTAGAACCTGGTCTCAAGGGAACTATGACACCTTGAGAGACTTATTTTTTTGTTATGTCAAACCCCTGCGAATGGTGATTTGACACAGCCCTCAAGTTCAAAGTTTGGATGCTGCATATCACCTTCGAAAAAAAATCTTTAGATAGTAAGCTTCTGCACAAGGGACGATGTAAAGCTTAGAGGAGGCCTTCTCGGTTTCGCCGCCTCCGATAGCCGGGAAGTGGCGTTTCCCGTTTCCGTCGGTGAGTACTGCCTAACTCCCGGAGAGCCAACTCGTAAGGATAACAGGGACTGAGTTGGGGCCACTTTGGTAGCAACGCGGCTGGTGTGGCAGAAGCCTGCCTCAAATTCGTCAAACAGCTGGCGATCAATATTGATGAATGGCGCAAACCTTATTGAAGTAAAGAAACGTTGACATAAACAGTTTGTTTGTAAACGTTGCGAAAATTTTGCAGTAAACTTTTGTTAATTCGATTTCGACGGGACCTTGAAATTTGGTCGAATTATCCGAATGATTGAATTAAGAAAAGAACTGAAAACGCGGGTGGATCGACTGTCGTAACGCGCTTTTAGTCACATATGCGTGTCTTATTAGCTAAAATGAAAGCTGCACATAGCAGCGGGTCTAGAAAACATTTTATTACACGGGCAAAATATTACACCGCTAAATAATCGGTACGAAATGGCACGAGGCATGCGTATAAGACGTTTTAAGTCGAAAACATTGAGTCACGTAATTATTGCTCTAGGAATGCATATTTTATACAGAAATACTTCGACAAAATGGCGAGACACGCAGTGATTAGACAAAGCAAAACAGATTGCAGCTAAAAATTAGGTAGACGTAGTCAACACGGACACGGCTAGGTGTCACTTACGATGATGTAAGCGACTGTTATCGCATGCAGTCACTGAATTAAAATTAATGTAATTTCGATCGAATTACAATATGGGGTCGACAAATCAGCTTGCGACGCTCGTAAAATCACTCGAGACAGCGAGCTGATTAAATTCCATATCATTTAATGAAAATATATTAACTTTTCCTTGTGGCAGCGGTAGTAAACTTCCTATTTACAGTCAACTCATTTACTTCTCTCTATGGGCTCAAGCTGCCTAAGAACAAAATATAACTTTTTTTGTATACAATAATACCATTTCCTTAATGCAGTTAAGATTCTAGTATAAACGCGGGAAAGGAAATAAAATAACATTAGTATAAATGAATGCATAAGCACAAACAACGCACTTTCAATAATCACACAAACTTGTTATTCACCTTCCAGTGAAAACTAGATTACCACGCATATTTGCAGATGTCGACGCAGTAGCAAACGGATAACGACGAAGAACAAATTCCATCCTATCACAGAATTAAAAAAAAAAAAAAATCGACTGCAGCATTTTATTTGCGTTTTACACGAATAACAAAGCCCGTAAATAAGTTGTTTTTCACCTGTCGATCGTATCCATACGTCCCATAATATCCATCACGAAAACATTTGAACACAAACTTCAAGAAGTCTCTCTGTCATTGACGAGTGTCATCGTTGACTAGTTGCCACACACGTCACTCAAACCGTAGCAGCACTTGTTCCGCGAATCCATGAAATGCCGTAGTATCGAGCGAACGCAAAAGAACTACCCGAGACTGCGGTGACGGCAGAGAAAGGACGGGAAGGAAACGAGTCTCAAAAGAACCTCCCACGAGAGCACCGGCAGCAGGACGAAAGGCTTAACGTCGTCGACCCATCTCTCGCTCGTGTCCACTCCCTGCGGCGATGACTGGATTCTTTTTCGGTTCCCTTCCCTTTTGAAATGTCTCAGCGTTCCTTTTCAGACAGTCAGCAGCTCACACACAACGTAAATTTACCAGAATCTGAGCCCGTATTAGGGAAGATGTCGCGTCGGAGCCGGTCCATTGGAAAAGTGTGGATTATGGGGATAATCATAAATAGAAATTTGGTACTTTCAACCTTGGTAATGCATTGTATATTACTTTTATGTTATATATATAGTAAATTGTAGAAGACTGCTTTTTTAAAACATATACAGTTGAACCTCGATTTAACCAAGTCACTGGAACCTGCTAATTATTTCGTTACATCGGGAACTTCGTAAAATCGGGAAAGTCATCGGGCATATGCTGCGCGGGGAATCCGAATTTGTTCGTTAAATCGGGAAATTCGTTAGATCGGGTTTCGTAAAATCGAGGTTCAACTGTATTAATGTCGTTTAAACGCGCACGAACACCACCGCACCGCTTGACAAGAAACATTTTTTTCACACCGATACCAGGTATTTTCTCACGTAGGTAGTTGCACCGTGGTCTTCCTTCTCCGACATTGTGACGTAACCACTCTGAGCGCTACGGCTTTATTTCTCGGAGGTACCGTATTTACTCGAGTAATAGCCGCACTGTTCATAAAGAAAACCTGAGAGTTCGCATTTCCGCGGAGCACGCGGCTTGCAAATCACCGCGATCGGCAGCATGATTCCAGCGGTTTACAGGACAGAGATAACGTCTTCGCGCAAAGATACCATCCGTGAACATTGCATTTTAATGGCCCATCGTGTTTTCTATTTGGTTATTCGCTATGTTATTTATGCGCACCGTGATGATTGGCTGTATATGTGTTCTGCGGTAAAGTAGATGCAAGGGCCTTGTTCAAAAATAGTGCGGCTATTACTCTAGTAGATACTGTATTGCTCTGGCGCGGGCAGCCAGACCGTCGGCAACACAGAGATATAACAAAAAATAAAAGGGAAAGAGAACCCGCACTTTCCAGCGTGCAAGATGGACCGCACGCAATAATACTGAAAGGCGTTTTCTGAGCGCGCCCTGTTTTTGCGCCCGACCACGTGCTATGTTCTCTGCGCTACTTCACGCCAGATTAGTTGTGCTGGCTAACGTCATTCACTACGGTTCATCTCAATGGCGTAGAAGAGCAGGCGCATATTTGCGCACGTTTGGCTTTGCAGCAAAAGGCCCGTGTTTCGCCGTACGTTGGTGGTTTTTCTGCCGTGGTGCCGTGCAATGTGAGCCCGCGCGCATTTTAGCTCGGGACGAATTATCCGATGCTTAGTCTTCCCGAGTTCGAACTATCAAACTTTTCCTCCCACAGAAATGTATGGGTGCTCGCCGGGACTTTTGAAAATGATCGAATTAAACGAAAAGTCAAATTTACTGAGGTCGAACTAACGAAAGCTCACTGTACTTGTATACTGTCAAACCCCTTTGATACATTCTTTTTGGGGGGGACCGCAGTAGAAGAAAAAGTAGGATGCGGGAGAATGTAACATTGATCTCTTGAGAGAAGAAGGAACTGTTGCGCAGCGCTTCACTTCATGTGCACCTTCATGACTGTGAAGATGTACCATATTTATCCGAACAGGTTGGCATTCTTTTCGCCACTGTTTTCCAAAGTGACCCGTATCCATATAAAAGCGGTACAATCAAGCCCGCTTATATCAAATGGCGCGAGAACCACAAAATTGATAAATTTAGTGAAAATTTGATATATACTATAAACGAAGCAAAAAACGCACGTAAGAGCAATGCAGCCGACTCAGTCGCAAGCAAACTCTCAGCTCTTACCAGCCTGCACTCCGGCATTGACCGGAACACTTTCTGGAAAAGTGCACAATAATTTATTGGGGCGAAAAGAACCGCGTAAGTGTAGCCTGTTTCTTTGAACTCGTCGCATACCTGGTAATGACCTGGTCCATGCTATCTGAATAGTCGACGAGCGCAAGTTTGCTGCCCCCAGCAGCGCTGCAGTAATGACGTAGCAGGGCCGTGGCGGTGACGGCTTCGCTCGAGCTCGGAAGCGGTGCAGGGTCCTTGACGTCTGCGGTACTGGGCTCACTGCTTGCAACTGGCAGAGCCAGGACGTGCGTCAGACGCAGAAAGAGGGCTTCGCATGCTCTCTTGGCTAAGGGGGGACACTACCCAGAAAAAAAAATTTCTGCAAAAAAAGTTGATTTTGAAAAATTACATAAGTACATCCAACAACATCTAGAGAGTATTCCCAGAAAGTTTCATTAGTTTAGACTGCATAGTTAATTTTTAAAAAATTATTTTCTGTCCATTGAAGCTAAAGAAAAGGTAGGGTTTGGAGCACTTTGAACACATTTTTCTCCGTTCCACTTTTTGGTATAAATTCCATTTTAGTCAGCCTATCGTTTGATAATGGCAATACAGGGAAGGCTCGTTCTTCACTTTTTCTGACTGAAATTTAATAAGGAGTGCGGCTATGGAATGCTTTTGTCACTTTACAGATGTCTTTTATAAAAAATGTTGACATTTTGTCGAAGACACAGAAGACCAAAACGTTGACCAATTTTGCAGAAGAGAAAATGTATAGAAATAACTGACTTCTTACAAAAACCTTTTCATAGCCGCACCCCCTAGGCATTCTGCTACATATCTAGCGAATACAAATCTTGAATATTGTGATAGTTTTCCGACGATAGGTTTACTAAACAATGTGGACGTGTTGCTGATAGAAGCTGTTCTAATTTCCTTCTCATTTACCCGACAGACCCGAAATTTTGTTATACACCCTTTAGCGTGACCACCAGCCTACCCTGTAAATTTAATTAATTTTAAGCCAAGGGTTCAAAAGTTGACCCCTAGCGGTGGTAGCGAGAAACAGTTTTGGTCGTTTCAGTAAGCGCGAAAAAGTTAAATGTAGTAACCCTTCATGGTTGAAAACAGAGCACGTGATATTTCGATCTTGATCATGCAGAAACATGTAAGAAACGAGTGTGCCGCTCAAACTCTTTTTTGCTCAGATAGGGCTAGACCGCTCGGACGGCAGATTCCCGGCCCTCGGCGCCTGGCGTACGGATTATGTCGATTGTTCCGCTATTCGCACTCTTCTAGCATGGTTTTGGATGATCGTAATTGAAACATCACATGCGCCACATTTCCAGTTACCGAGAGTTACTCTGACGTACTTACCAAGTTTGTTTCTTGCGACCTCAATGCAGCTGATCACGGTGAACAGCCCCGACCTGGTTCTGTTTGTCGGGGAGGCCTTGGTGGGCAACGAGGCGGTGGACCAGCTGGTCAAGTTCAACCAGGCCCTGGCCGACCACTCGAGCCAGGAGAACCCACACCTCATCGACGGCATCGTGCTCACCAAGTTCGACACCATCGACGACAAGGTACGCTCGCCTAGGCGTCGCCAACGTGCCAAGCGTTTCCTTTGCAGTGACTGGCAGGTAAGTATAGACCGGCGGCTCTCAACTGGGGGCCCACGGATACTTCAAGGTATCTGCGTCAATTTGAAAACGCACATTAGCACCAGCTGAACCTCTAACATCAGCAGAGCCTCCTGCATAGTACATTATAACTGCTGGAGGCTTGCTTCACCTTGGCCACTGAATTGGCCCTGTATTGCACTGCTTCTGGGGTCGGCATACCACGAGAAACCAGAGGATTCTAAAGTAATTTGCGAAAAACCTCAATACTTCAAACAATGGAAGTGTGCTGCAAATGGAGCTGAATAGTAAACTCTGTTTGTGAATAATTATTTAAAGTTTTGAATATCTGAACAAATCTATAGTCAGTGATAGGTTAACAGCGAAGTGGAAGCTCCTCCCATCTCTTTCCGCTTCACTCTTAACCTGCCACGGACTATAGTTTTATTTCTTGTAGTTTTTATACGAGGACTTCAGACCTGGTACTGTAGAACCTTCCGGTTTCTTTTCAACTTTGCAATATTACCTCAGGGTCTTTTGGCATTGCAGAAAGGAATTTAGGGGGAGGGAAAATATTATCCTTCAATGGATAATTAGAAGGCGAAAACAGAATTCTGCTGCGGCTCTTAACAATGTACAAGGAGTGGCCATAAGGACCAGCACATTTGACACTCTGTGCTAAATTCGAATTCTAAATGTGTGTATCTGAAATTTGGCATGCAAACATAATTTTTAAACAAGTTTTATGTCTGTCTCTTCTAGAGCTGAGCTCGGAGGCAGTGAAAGATCCAAAATAAAGCGAAAACAGCGATTGTGCATTTCCCGTGTCCTATAGTACCAGCCTGTTCACCGTCTGCACACTGATTTGCAAGCTCATTCCCGGGTGGCTTGCTGAACGCAAAAACGCCGAGAGCACCATAGTATAGGCTGGTGACAAGTGGCTCGCAAACCAGTGTACTCGCATAATGAACACACTTTCATAATGAACGCACCCCCCAAAACGGTCATCACTATTTTGAAATTTGTTTCCCCTGAGCGTAAGGGGAGCACCCCGATTTTCGGGCTCCACAAGTCTTGAACTATGCCTGACCCAGCCAGCCACCAAGTCAAGTAAGCCACCAAACGGCCAGGTCAAGCCAAGCCAAGCCAAGCATGGCAGCGCATGCGCGCGTTGTGATTGCAAGTGGGAAGTTTCGGAAGTGATCACCAGCGTAACCGAGCGGCATGCACAGCCAACAAAGTTGGGGTCGAGGAATAACCCAGCCCCCAGAAGTGTTCCGTCCATTGGATTCATTGACGCCAAAAAGACATACTGTCATCTGTGGTCCACTTTGGGAAAGTGAAATTGTGAAAGTGGTTAGGCGTAGGAACGCTCTCTTCGCTCTCCACCCCAAACAAGCTTCGTATGGTGCTTCTTTGACAAAAAGAACGCCGGAGGCACTCCTTAAGAAAGTTTGCAATTTGTAGAGAATGGTAGCGTTGGTGCACTCTATGAACAGCCGTTGGTGCGCCTTTGTCGGTGGAGACGTGCCACAGTAGTGCAGATGGGCAGCTGAAATGACATTTACCCAAAATGTGTGTTCATTATGCGAGTAAATACCATATTTAATCTCACCATCTCTGAGTTGAGCTCCGAAAAAAAATAGGCATAAAGCTTTTCGCAAAACGACATCTGCATGCCCTATTACAGTTATGTACGTATAAAATTTGAATTTTGCGAGGCTGCTAAATGTGCTGGTCCTTTTGGCCACTTTCTGTAGACCTACCTATAGTTGTCTTTAATGGCCCCCTTCCCCTGGCGAGTAGCGAGCAATCTCTCCGTGTGCTGCATGTAGATCTGGAGCTGGTGCAGCGCTCGCCGAGCTGCTCCCACTGCTCCGTGCGAAAGGGGCGGAGCGTGCCGAGGGATTCGGATAAGTTCTCTGTGCTGCCTTTTTCGAGGGAGTCTGATCCTTAATCAGTTTCAATATTTGCTTTACAAATGTTGCGGTGGCCACAAAAGCGGTTGCGCTAGTAGAACCTCACAACAGAAAGTTAAGAAAATATCGGAAGAAGGCGGTGCCGTTACAAGACCCACTACAAGCCGTTCGAATGTCGGCGAAGCGGTACGACGCTCTGCCGAGGTGTCTACGTTCCCGCCAAACATCCGGAGATGTGCAAAAAGTCAGCCTCACGTGGGGTACACTCGTCATTCTGCGGGAATGGTGCGTCGATCGGCTGCCTTACGAGCCAAGGCAGTAAATGGGAGCAGCATTCGTCTGGTACGACGGCTTTCGTGCTGTACGCGGGGCTGGCGAGGCATCGGAGGGTGGCGGTGGCAGAGAGAACGGCCGAAGGAGAGCCGTAGCAGCGGCAGTGGGAGCCACGCAGCAGAAATGCCAGCTACCAGGACAGCTCCGTCCGCTGCGTCGTGTGGCCCCAAGAGCCGTCGCTCGGCCGCCTCACCGCAGAGAGCGGATGCTCCGGTTACCAAATCTGCGAGCGCTCGCTATTCGCCGAAAGAAGGGGCTATAAGAAACGGTTGTTCCAGACTGTGGCAGCAGAGGTGGGAAATTCTGTTCCAATCCATTAAAGATTTTGGAACAAACGACCGGGGGAGCGTGTCTGTGTTGCTCTATCAAAACAGTTAAGATGGGATGAAATGTGGTGGGGTTGTACGAAAAGGCGTCGACCGAGGTAAGGATTGCGGACGGCGTACTGTGAAACGTCACGTGAACAGGATCCAACCGAGCCACCTTGCAGGCTAAGGTTAGCGAAGGACGGGTCATAAGTTACTCTCCGTCTCGTTAAACGGGGGTGCAAGAGGTGGTCAGATCCCGAAGCGGGTATCTTGGGTACCTGCGTGTATCCCAGGAACATTCTTTTAGCGAGAGCTGGCGCTTAGTCATTGCCGCGGTCTTCATTAATGCCAGCAACGGGGGACGTAATTGCTGACATAGTATCAGTTTTAACGCAGAGTGCGTTCGATCGGGGAGGAGATCGAACAGTCACGCCTCTAGCGGCATGCTTCAGCTGTGTGGGCAACAAACCAAATTTTTTTGTTTGTTGTTGATCCGAGAAATCGAAGGTAGCGATTCGAAGGCCACTCCTCGTGCGACCAAAGCATTGATCGGACGAAAGCGCTCGTTCGTGCCTGAACCGTGCTAGGTGGGGTGGAGTTTCTTTGTTTTTGTGCGGTAGTAAACACCTAGCTGTGGAGACAGCGAGCTCAATAAAGCGCCCCCTTTAGTTCGATCTCCTGCCCAATAGGTCGTTTTTGGAGAAAATCGTGATGAACGAGCTCACGAACCAGTGGCACGCTGGGAGCATTACACCCATTAGGGTTATGTCCGAAATTTGAGCCCTATACTTCGTTTCAGCTTGGGTCCAGACGCAGCCGATGCTACAAGCGCGAGCTCCGGGCTTTCAGCGTCCCTGCCAAGCACGCGCGCTCGTGCAGCGCGAGCACTTTTCAGGGCCACATGCTCGCGCTTGTAGCATCGGCTGCGTCTGGACTTAAGCTGAAACGAAGTATAGCGGAGCTCGAACCTGGGTCCTATAGCCATTGAGCTACTAGCATAGCTGGTTTGGGAGGGTGGATTCTTTTATTTGAATGCGAGAGTGCTGGCAAGTGCAGCAAGTTTTGGGTGCAAATAATAAAATAAGATATTAAATACTGCGAAAGAAATAGAAGGAAAATATAATTAAAACAAATAAAAATAAATCGCAAAAACGTTTAATATATAGAAAATAAAATACAAAAGGAAAACGAACAAAAAATATTGAAAAATAAGTAATTAAAAGATTGAAAAGTGTAGCGCAAAGCATACATGGAGTGTGGTTTATGCGAGACATTAGGGAGTTTTAGAATAGCGCGCGCTAAAGCTTTGCATATGCAGAGAATACCGTCGTCGCCACTGCGCATGCACCGAACGCTAACCACGTTCTGCGCTTTGCCTGCGCTATTTTAGCGTGCGCTATTTTTAGGAAATTGCGTACGTACACAAAGAGTCTTTGCGCTCCTCCAGGGAGGATTCGTGATGAGAAGTTGGCTAAAGCCAAAATGAGCGCAGTTAAAAAATGGCGGCTCCCAGGATCATGTTTGCAACCGCTTTGGCGGTGTCGTGAGCGCGACGTCGGTGGCATCCTCGGGACTGCGATTTTCAAAACGGGACGACATTGCACTCGGTTTGGCAACGATCGCCGGCAATTTGATGCTTGCGATGCAGCGAACATTTCTCGGCGAAGGCAGCGAAGGTCAGTACACGAGTGACGAGACTTCGTTTGCCGAGGTGACGCAAACGGACACGACCGGTCGACTGCTCGAGTCGCATTCTCATATTTAAGCAAATCTAAAATCTTACTCTGGACCAAAAAAACTAGTTTTTTTTCTCAAGTTACAGTATTTAGTGTGCGAAATAAAAATTGTGACTGTATCTTGGTGGCGTTCCAAGCGCGAGATGCTTGGGCTTCTGCGTCGCGGCAGAGAAACGCTATTCTAAAACTCTCTCACGTAGCGTGCGCTAAAGCAAGCGTTAAATTTAGCGGCTAGCGTGCGCTAAAATTGCGTACGTTATTCTAAAACTGCCTATTCTGTTCTCCCGGGTTTTTGTTTTCAGCATGATCAAGCTTGTATAATTATTTTTTTTTTAATCTGTAGCAGTGCGATTATTGGGTTTTCACTAGTGGAAGACCAGATCTGCCGAACTTCAAATTTGACAAAGTTCGGCAAATGTTTGACAAGAATTGAGCAAATGTCTGTGCACTTGCGAGAACGCAACAAGGCCATAGATTGCTAATGGACGCCGTGCGGTCACCGTCGTACAGTGTATTACTACCAGCGGTTACGGCAAGGTGCGGAGTAGGCGACATGGTAAATGTGTTCGTCAGCCTTCGTGAGTGTGGTTCTCTTCAACATTTTCTGCCCCAAGAATAGCATATTGACCAGAAATTGATGCAGTCCACTGTACAGGCAATAAATGATGCAGTACATTCTGGATAACGTGATTTTCATTTGATCTTTCCAGTGATGCTCGAGATTGTTGCAAGATTGACTGACGAGTACTTTAAAGCACTCCTCGCAAATAGAGCAATCCTGTTTTCAGCTCACGAGCAGTTTGTGCCAAAACAAAACTATGTTGCTTTTTTATTACTAGCGTTATTTCGCGGTTTTCACCTATCCGCACAAAACTAAACACGGCCATCACGCTCGACGTTGCACATCCGACATTCTTAACTCTTCCCATCTTCCTAAACGCTTGCGTGTGTCCTAACATCAGTAACTGGCATTTTAAAAGGTAAAAATGGGGCTTCGCAAATATGAGATGCACCCTTTCATGCGAAGCTGGCGTCAAGCGACTGAAATTGAAAAACACGCATACTCACAATAATATTGTTATCTCTTCCGGTGGAGGCTCGGCAGCCGTTGCATTAATTTTCGCGCATGAAACGGTGATTCGCGGAGAAAGTAAGAACACAGTGTCACCACCTTTATTTCAACAACGTGCACACTTTCAGGCTTGCGCTGATGAGGCCTCAAAATCGAAATGTGTGTATCGTGACTGCGTCTGCTACTACCCTACCTCGTTGTCGCACCACTTCTGCAAGAAGTCACTGCAAAATTGCCAGTAATGACATAGATACACTTGTCTTCTAGAATATCACCTTATTTAGTACTAACTGTATCAATATGCAATATTTGTTGCTTTTAAGTATAAAACGAAATATTGCGAGAAAACATGAAATAATAATTTTTAAAAGTCTGTCAACAATGTATTCTTGCCGACTCTTTGCGGAATCTTTAGAAAACTTCGGCAAAACTTCGGCTTCGCCGAATCCCAAGATTCGGCGCCGAATGTTCTATTCAGCAGAAGTTCAGCCCATCACTAGTTTTCCCCAGTTTCCTCGATGCCTGAAAGTTACTGATAAAAATATACTGTTATTAACGATCGGGGAACCAGCCACTCCACCTCCGCGAGGGCAGTATGCAAACGCTATGTACTGCTGTACGCTGTGTTCCTCTTGTTCTTCGTGTTTTTTTATTTTGTCACGGGCATTGTTCTGCGTACGTGACACTAATCCTGATTTTGTTCTCTTTTCCTTCAGGTTGGGGCAGCCATCTCAATGACGTACATCACTGGACAGCCAATCGTGTTTGTTGGCACTGGTCAGACCTACATTGACCTCAAAACAATCAATGCTAAGGCAGTGGTGCACGCACTCATGAAGTAAACCGTAATTGTTATGTTTCCTGGACATCAAAGGCCCGTCTCTCTTTACTTTATTTTTTTTTTCTGTTGCCACATTGTTGAGTTTATTTACAGTATTCTATAGGTGTGGAGCACGTTTTTCAACCTTTTTCATTGTATACAAAGGGAAGGGAATAATTATATACCTAAGTAGCAACTCTGTGGGTCACGAGCTCTTTTCTGTTTTTTTTTCCTCCCAAATGCTAGTTAGAATCTAATAATAACTTTCTCTCGTGTTTCTTCTGTGAGGTTCAAGGTTGACAAAATGTTGCTGGAGTCAAGTTAACGCATGAATAATCAATTCTTAAAAAAAAATATTTACTTTGTTCCTTTATATTTTGGGAATTTTTTATTTCTTTACTGGAGCTGGTTTTTTATGCATCACTTTCATTTTGAACTTTTGCAATTTTGCTCATAGTTGGGATGAGGAAGCTTTGGTTTGAGGTGACATGCAGACTGTTGCGTGCCTATTTTTTTTTTTCTTTTTTTTTTTGTGAAGGATTTTGGATGGAATTTGATAGTATTCTTTTTTTAAGGTTTTTCTCTGCAGGAAGTTTGCTCTAATTTATTATTTTTCTTGGCTTGGCTCCCAAATAGAAAATACATATAGTAGGGCTTTGGGGGTGGGGGGGGGGGGAGGGGGGGGGGGAGGAAAAAATGTTTTTAGACGTGCGATTTTTTTTTATAACTTTTAATTCTATAATTTTGCATAAGGTGGAGTTCTTTATTGCTGCATTCCCTCGTTTTTCTCTCTACCTCGTAGCGTGCAATCCTTTCTTCTTTTTTTTTTTCGTGCGGGCAAAAATTTATTGTATGAGTACCTCACTGACCTTGTCCTGTACCGTCTATGTGATATAATCGACGCTGAACTTGAGAAAAGGTGATAATCTGTGCCTGGAAATAAAATATACATGTTTGAATCCTGCAAGTGTCGTCTTGAATACCACGCACACATGGCGGCGTTGAGTCGGCATGCCTTAGCCCAGTGGTTCTCAAATAGGGGTCTGCGAAGGCATTTTAGGGGTCCTCGAAGTCCTGTCTCATCAGTCAAACTTGTCAATAAAATTTGTCTTTTTTTTTTTAAGTTGAGAAAAAACTTTCTAATTTTCGGGCGAGTTTTCTCATGTGTATGTCAATGAGAGAAGTATACTTTGCACTAGCCCTTAGTTTTATTCATCTATTAAATCATTATAAGTAATTTATGCCTTTCCCTTCCCCTCACCACCAAGGAGGTCCTCCATCGTCTCCGCCAATCCACAAGGGGTCCGGGAAACATCAATGGCTGAGAACCACTGCCTTAGCCGATAATGCTAAGGTAGTTTTAACGCAGAGTGTGTTCATCAGCCGAATTCTTTGAGAAGACCTCACAAAGAACCGTCGCGAAGGCCTGTGACATCATTGACAGAATGACATCGTAATGTCATGTCATGATGTTGTACGACATAATAATGTGACATAACATGTCTTTATGGCACGATAATGTGACATATGACGTTTTTGCGACACCATTACGTAATCGGGTCATGTGACGTCGCGCACATAGCGTGTGCCCAGCTCCTTCACAGCTTACTCCATGCTCCCTGGTATTTGTAAGCATTTTTACACCCAACGGTTTCCCAGGGATCCTCACCTTGCCTTGGCAGGGGACGTTTGTGTGCCCCAGTGGTGCTCTTTTCGGGTTCTGGTGGACAGGCTGGGAAGGGGCCAGACATGTAGGGACTGTGGGTACCATTCATGCCTGCCTGTGCATCATGACACAGCCGTGTTCAGGGAAAAGAACATCATGGCAACTGAGCCAAGCCCAGATTTGTAACCTGCTTCCAGGGTGAAGCCACACACGCTACCTCATTCCCGCATCTTACTCTAGCGGCCTACAGGGGGCACCACCTCGAACAAACGTGGCAGTTGGGAACGAGTCTCGTCTGGTCGGTGAGGCTGGTTGAATCTTCACTTTAGTTGAATTTATTAGATTTTTTTGTTTAATATCCTATTTTCTAGATTTTATTTCCCTGTGCTGTGCATTCTTTTCATATCAAACTTAGTTTCTGAGATTTCGATTGAACCCGAAATATGGGGCTCCATAGTGGTGGTAGTGGGCTCTGTTCAGTTTTGATCAGCTAACGGCTGCGGCGATGGTTACAGAATAGACCCTTTTCCAAAGTCTGCGCCATCGCCTGTCTGCCATTGCTTGATCCCATACTCTAAGCATGTATTGGACATGAGGGCTGCAACAGCGTTTGGCATGAACTCGGCCCGGCTCGAAAACGAGGGCTGCGTCAACGTTCGGCGAGGGTTCGGGTCCAAGCACAGACTTCGTGACTAAGCAATGGCGACTGCCAATGTTGCTCGATGGACTTGAAAAGGGTCTATAGTCGGTTACAAGTCAAGAAGGTAGGAGAAGCTCCTCCCACAAGCGTGGTGCGCGCCGGTTTCAAATCCCTCCGCAATCGAAAGAAGAGTTCACTGGAAACGCTCCTTGTTCTGCTTCAATGGATAGATAATGGCCACAGAGTGGTGGTAACTTGTCTCCGACCCCCACGTTTTAAAGGGGTACGGAAACAAAAATTGAAATATTCAAATTTCGTTCGGAAATGAGTCAAGCATGATGGATAATAACCGTAAATGATAATTGCACGTTTGTATTTTGAACGACTGGCTATATTTTTCGTTCCAAACTGTGCACTCGAGCGAGCGCCCGAAGAGAAGCGAACGGAGAAGCGCGATGCGTCATGGGATATCCGGCGCAAACAAAAACAAAGAAAAGATTCCCCGCATTCGTGACGTAGCAAGGCTGGCGAGGTTATGAGCTTTGCCCTTGGTGGCGTTGTCTGCGTTGTGGTGGTGTCAATAACGTCAACGCGTTACAACCGAGCCGTTCGAAGTACCCGTGGGGTGACGAGCGTGTGGCTGGCCCAAGGAGCACGTAGCTTCCACAGCACTGTCAGCTTAGGGGTGAACGGGGTGGGAAAAGCAAGTTTTGTCCGAGTTTTGAGCGACGGGCTAATCTTCTAGGGGGAGAATGGCTGTTTCCGGGTGCACAGACGAGGGTCCGAGAAAGAGGGGAGTCCCTCCTTTCCGTCTTCTTGGACTGTTTGGTTCAATGCATGATTTGTGAGTTGACGAGGAAAGCTTAGAAGGAAAATGTTGAAATGCCAAAGAGCGGCGCTGCTCCGAAGGAATCTGCTACGTCACGACTACGTAGCAAGTTCCACAACGTTGCTAGATCACCTCCCAAATATGCTCCGCATGCACCCACCAGGTGCACATTGAAAGATTGTTTATTTAGCTTTAAAATTACTTTTCTTGTGCCTTTCAACGGAAGACTGGTGTTTTCGAGGTTAGGGTGCAACATGCAACACATTAAAGGTAGAAAATGAGCGCTGGAATTTCATTTCCCTACCCCTTTAAGAAAGCGACCTTTGTATTCATCGGAGAGGGAACCGAGCCCCTGAAAGCAGCCTTTGTATCAATCGGAGGGGGACGCTAATCCCCGAAAGTCGTCTTTGTTTGCATCGGAAGGGGAAGACTCTAATCTCCCTCTCGTGGCTTCCACAATGCTAAGTCAAAGATCGAAAGATAAAGCAAATATGTACAGAAAGGCAAGACCCTCCTCGCGCGTTGGCCGCGACGTCACGGAAACGATGGGACGCTATTGGATGCGGAGGTGGCGGAGGGATATATGATTCCCTTTGAGGGGCATTTGCCGCTACCTTCTTGACTTATAACCTACTATAGTTCCACCGAGCGTAATTTTAAACTGACTCGCATGCCTCGACCATGCACTTTTTCTGTCCACAAAATTGAGGGTTTGTGCGCGCCCGCATTTAAAGGGACATTTCAACGGAATTTGGAATATAGCCGTCTCTGACAAGCGCTCGGAGAGCAGCCAGTAGAGAGCACGTCACATCCGGCGTAATCGTGACATAGTTTGTCTCGGGATGAGCAAAGCTGCGGCGAGGCTGACGTCATCAGGATGCCCTAGCCATTCCAGCCACCGAAGCGGTCGAAGCACGCCAGCGATCGGGCCACCGTAACTAACTGCAAAGCTGATTTTGTGTGAATTCTGAGTGACGGGTTAATCTTCTATAATCTTGTAGAGGGAAAAGAGTGACATCTGGGACACACAAAAGAGAGCTCTGTTAAGTGGGGAGTTCCTCCCTCCCCTCTTCTCTTGTGCTGGCCGTAGAGCTGTTGGGATGACAGTTATCATCACTACCTGTCATCATCGTCACTGATGACGTCATCCTGAAGTCACGTGACCCCCCCCCCCCCCCCCCCCCCCCTCGATGTCACGTGAACCCCCCCCCCCCCCCCCCAAGGTGACGTGACACCCCTCGAGGTCACGTGACCCCCCACTACCCTTCCCTCCTCCTCAAGAGCTGCGCTCTAATTCGGCCTCACAGAGAGTTGTAAACGGCTTTTACTTTTTTTAAAAAAAAGATATTGGTGTCTCCAATGGGATACTGCTTTTTTGAACACGTATAGACCAAAAATAAGTGCAGACGTTTCGTTGTAGTACTGCATCTCGAGCCGAGGAGTGTGCGACCTGCTGGCACCTGAGCAGCTGATAATCGTATTTCAATTCGGGTTTTAGTAGAAATCTTGGGAGTCATTTTGACGAATATGCATGCTGCTTATGTATGATCCTACGTATGAGGCCTCACTAAAGCGATATTAGTATATTTGGGGCGAACTTTGAGCTTAGCTTCCAAACTAGTGGGTGTAGTGCAGAATAAAAGTTCTACCTAAAGTAAAATGCTACTTCAACTCGACCAAATGGTTGTAGCCGGCAGTACGGAGACGAACGTTGGCAAACTGAAGAGACCGAGTCTCCATTGTCGGACGTTCTTGCAGACCCCCTCTGCTTTGAACTTGACTTTGAACCCGGAGTGGAATGTAGAGCAAATTTTGGACAATACATTTTTCTGGCAGGACAACCTCAAAAATATAGACGTATCGCTGCCGGCTGCGACAAAATTATCCTATAAATTTTGGAGGTGCGGGAAGTCGTAATGTCGTGACAACTTTTTGCGAGACACGTCGCCCACCTTTTAAAAACAGACGTTTGCCTTCATTAATTGTGTGCAGCGCGCAGTGTGCTACAGAGTCACTTGGAGGGGTTTTCTGAAGTCTGGTAATTGCAAAATCTGCTCAACTCTTTCGGTATGCTCGAGGGGGGTTTTTGGTAAGAAGCAGCCAAGAGGAATGATCAGCGACCCATGTGCCGGCTAATCGATCGCAACCAAACTCAGGAAAAGCAGCTATTGAACCTTCGCTTTCACTTGACTGCAAATCTCGTGTTTCCTCCAGTGAAACAAGAAGTCTGTCATTCTCGGTCCATTCCACTTATCAGCTTTTTTTTTTTTTTATAGTAGCCGTCACTTTTAATGTGATCCGAGACAGAAAAGCTCCCAAACCTTTTTTTTTTTTTGTGATTCCTGTCTATCCAAGAAATCCAAGCATCTGCATGCGTTTTGGAGTAAAGGGCTGTCCGAACAGGACAGTTCGGAAATCGTGAGGCGACACAACTCCCTCGAAAGTCGCGGAAGTTGAAGTGGTTGAAGTCCGGTAGTATGATGTCTGTTTGAACACCACCAAGCAGACATTGCGACTTTCCTCTGCTTTTCAATTACCTTGGTGCTCGTCACTTCTTTTTTTTACAAGTTACTCAGTGTTTTCCGTATTAAGTTTGTGCGCCATGAAACGCTTCTTAGTGCCGTAAAAATGCGATCGGACAATGATACTGCTTGGTGGTGGTCTAATGCAGTCAACAAATCTTGAGAAAAATATGTGAATGTAGAGGCCCAGGTAGCTTTCACAACGTCGGCATCAAATTGAGGACTACCGGGCACACATCCCCGTTTTGTTTAGCTAAAACGCAGCAGAGGGTACCACTATCACAAGGATGGCCCTTCTGCACAGTTATTCGCATAGTCTAAGTTGAGGGGGGGGGGGGGGAGAAAACGGCTACCCTGTCTATTCTCCAGTCGCCCAAAACCTGTTATAGACGCTTTGCAGTAACTGTGCATGGGCGCCGCCATAACCTACCTTCAGTTTTACAGCGAAGCTGCTATGCGCTAGGATCTGGGAAAAAATGCGTCCGCAGATGTTGACAGAAAACTCCTCATTGATCCTGGCAAGTATGAATAAATAAAAACAAAGAAGGGGCAACCAGCGCGAGTCAGCCTTCCTTGGCATTATTATATAGTGAGATCCTGATCCCTATGTTGCCATCTCTAGGCACCGTCCTCGAGGTCGTCCTAGAAGTCGTCCTTGACGTCGTCCTAGAAGTTGTCCTTGAGGTCTTCCTAGACGTCGTCTTCGAGTTCGTCCTAGAAGTTGTCTGAAAGGTCGTCATCTAGGCGCCTTTCTAAAAGTTTTCCTTGAGGTCGTCCTAGAAGTTGTCCTTGAGGTCGTCCTAGGCATCGTCCTCTAGGCGTCGAGGTCGTCTTAGAAGTCGTTCTTGAGGTCGTCTTTTAGGCGTCGTCCTTGAGGTCGTCTTTTAGGCGCCGTCCTTGAGGTCGTCTTTTAGGCGTCGTCCTCGAGGCCGTCCCAGAAGTCGTCCTTGAGGTCGTCCTAGACGTCGTCCTCTAGGCATCGTCCTAGACGTCGTATAAAAAACAGCTTCGCTGGTCCTCCATCCACGTGAAGTGGAAGGGCTCTACAATTGTTTGTGTCCTCATATTCTGTTTACTTCACTTTATCGTTTCATAACCATAGCACGCCAGGTTATTGCCGTTTTACAAATGACAACTGTGTCCTCCCCCAGGAGTAGAAAACCCAGAGACAGGGAGCTAAAAAGGACAAGAACAACACCGTCTCAGAACCAGCAAAACAATTATTTAATTTGACACAGGCTTCCTTCTTCTTCTCCCCCAACTCCGGGCTGTCCAGAGAGCCCACGATGCGGCGGTGAGGCTAGGCCTCCCCGTCCCCACGTGGGAGCGGCCCGCGGTGCTGCTCTAAGGGCGGCGCTCCTCTGGACCTCAATAAAGGTCCTTGTCTGTCTGTCTGTCCTCCTCCTCCTCTTCACGTACAAATTAAGAGGGCCTGCCTTTGGCCAGGGGTTGGCTCGTAATATGTGAAGAGAAGAAGGAGGGAGGAAATTAAACCATTGTGCTGGTTCTGAGACTGTGTTGTTCTTGTCCTTTTTAGCTCCTTGTCTCGATTTGTTTTACTATGACGCCTTTAATGAGGCTTTTCAACACCCATTTCAGTGGCTCGGTATCTCCGTAAGACGAGGTCAGCAACGGCGGATGTTATTTTGTTGGTGTGCAAAGCGTCTGCACTAACGATCCCTTCAAACCATTTAGCCTTGGTGAACACTCCTGCCTACACGGTGACGTGTCCAGCAGCTGCCAAGCATGAAGGCAGATCTGTGTTTATGGCACATCAGCGTCTAAGGCTATATTGCATCAAGATCATTGCAATACGGGGTTGGGAAGAGGAAAGGGCTATAGTAGCGAAATATGGGATAAAACTTTGGACATGAATATGTATACGTGTAAGAAATAGGACCATGTGTTTAGGATAGAAAGTCAAATCACAGTCGGTGTAAAAGGCCGATTTCTGTGAGGAAGTTAAAAATACTGTGGAATTAGGGAAAGGACTCGTTGTTTTTTAGTATAACAGAACATGGTTTATTTCTAGTGAAAACTCATTTAAGTAAAGTTAGTGAAGGCACGTCCGCCTTTGACCGTCGTTCGAACAAGAAGGGAGAAGTCGCCCGCACCAAGCTTCGGTCCAAGAGGGGGGGGGGGGGGGGGGTCGTCATTTATGACCCCACGGTGGGGCGCTCTCTCCCCGCGGCTCCCCGTCCCTCTCCGCGGTTTCCTGGAAAGGGGCTGGTGCCTCGGTTTCAGCTCGTCTTCGAAGTCGTTTTTCCTTCCCTCTTCCCGGCTCGGGCATCTCCAAGTTCTCTTCTTTTTATTTTACAACACATTCCCCCCCAAAATGACAGCGTCATTTTTTTTTGTTCCGTTATGCGATCTCTAGAGGGTACAATAACTGTATGGGTCTTTTGAGCGTTGACCCCCCGGGCATCTTGAGCAGGCATGATTATACTTTGCCGTCTCTTCCCGGAAACACCTTCAGGATCCTAGCGAGTCTCCACTGCTGTCGGGGTCGCAGGCCGTCACGGAGCAGAACTAGATCACCCTCCTCCAGGAGTTTTCCCTGGCGTTGTTTCTGGCTTTGCACGTACCCCAGTCGCCGGACGGGCATTGAAGCGCTGGCACGTCCCGCATCTCTTGATTATCTTCTTCACCAGTTGCCATGCTCGCACCACCCAGTACCTCTCTCTGAGCTGGACCAGGGTGTCCCGAACTCCCCCGTGTAGCACCTGACGATGCGACTGTCGGACAAGCAGTTCTCCCAAGCGATGTCTGCCTGTCAATACGCTGGGGTGTCGTTCAGAGTACGGCTGGTCACTCTGTTGAAGCCTACCGGTGACACGGAGAATGCCGTCATCGCCAATGTGCACCGAGATGTCTCGTAGAGGCGAGTCCGAAGGAAGACGCTCCCCTCTTTGCGTACTCTCGATTTCTCGTTGAAGCTCTTCCCGCTGTGCGTGACGAATCCAGCATTTTTCGGCCCGATCCAGCTCGATGGCTATAAGTTGACCGTTGTTACTGCTTACATGCCGTAGCTTGCCGACATAGCGCAGAATCCACGCTGTCACCGGAAAGAGGCGTGCTGCATCGCTGTAGCGTTCAATGTTCAGCACTGAGAGAATTGCAGTGGAGCTCGTTGCCTGAAGGACCTCAATCGTCCTTCTCTCCACCAACGCGATCCTGTGGCTTCTGAAGTTCAGTAACAAGCCAACGAGGTCAGCGATCAAGTTAGGTCCGCTTTCGAGGTTTTGGTTTAGTGACCTCGACTTGTTGCCATGCGATGAAGCGTCAAACACGACGCGCAACCTCGTCGTACTGCTTGACTCTCGGAGCACCGCCTGATGTGGCATGTAGTAGGTCGGCTTCTGCTCGTCGACGTCGTTCCTCTTCACCGGTTCCGCCATTCCTTCCGAACAATACTGTCTCATTACAGCGTCGTACTCGCGAAGCAGGTCCGGCGTTCTTTGGAGACGGTTCGTCAGCTGGGTCAGTCGTTTTTCTGCTATTTCCCTGTTGTCGTCGAGATTCACGTTTGGTTTCCAGGGAAGAGCAACTTCGTATCGGGAACCAACTCGTTTGATGCTTTCCTCGAAGAAGTCTAGCTGCCGTTGTTTTGCCGAGTTGTCTCATTCGTCTTCGGTCACTCCGATTGACTCCAGTGTCCAAAACCGCTCCAAGCAGTCTGTTGCTTCAGCCTCTGTCACGGATGTCTTCAGGGCGATCGTTTGCGTACAATGTACGTCATGAACTGTTGCTCTCACTGGGCCTTGGATACTCCATCCGAATGCGGTCTCGACCGCTCTTAGTTTCTCTTTTAGTGGTTTGGATTTCCCCGTCACAAGGTCCCAGTAGTGCTCTGAGCCGATGAGAAGGTCAATATCTCCATGTTGCTTGTTGTTAGTCAAGTCGGCCATCTTCAATTGGCCCAGTAGTTTTTTTCAGGTTGGGTTCGGGGATAGGGATCTTCTGATCGCATATCACGTCCGTTTCAAGAACTTCGAGCTGGTGTATCTTGCCGTTTTGTGCCGTTAATGAAACCAGTACCCTGTTAAATACTCGTTCTGATTGGTGTCCGCCGAATACTCCGACTGTCAGTGTCTCCTGTCCCAAGATCTTGCACTCGAGACGTTCGGACGCGTTCTTTGTAATGAACGAACGTTGACTCCCTCCGTCGAAGAGAGCTCGGACGAACGTTCCGTTGGTTTCTCCTGCACACCAGATCGTTGCAGTCTGGAGAAGGATAGCTGGCCCGGCCGCTTTGCTTGTGGCGGATTCCAGATTCACTGGAGCGCTCGTTATCGCGTTTCGGTTTGCTTCTGCCTTGGCTGGCGTGTAGCCTGGGTCGCACATCGTTGTCGCATGCTGTCTCGAACACTTCGTGCATTGCATGCTGCTTCTGCATTCATTCGAGCGGTGATTAGGTTTCGTGCAGCGGAAGCATCGTCTCTCCAAGCGCAGCAGTCTTTTCTTCTCTTCGATTGAAATGTCAGCAGGGCAGGCAGCTGTCGCGTGGTTTTTTTCTTTGCAGAAGAAACAGCTATTAGGTTTCGTTGATTGATGCCGTAATGCTGCGGAGGATTGATTGCGTTCTCCGGGACTTCCCTTTTTCTCGTTTTTCTTCTCTGCCCTTAATCCACGCGGCTGTTGCCTCGTGTCCATGGCTTGTTGTGCAGCTAGGTTCTCGCGGCTCTGGACTTCGACTCTCAAAAAGGCAAGCAGTCGTGAGAATAGTGACACAATACCTCGTTCAGTGGTGCTTGTCTCCGTTGGTCGTTCCTGAGAGTCCTCGGATCTCGTGGACATCCCACCAGCTGAAGCGTCCAGCGTCGAGACGTCCGATGCCTGCTCGTTCACGATCGTTCTGTTAAAATCCAGCAGGATTTCTTTTGGCAGTGCACGCTGAACCACTGGAAATAAAAGAGCAGCGAAGGTCTGATGCTTCTGTCCGAGTGCCTCCAGTCCTCGGAGATGGGAGATGATGGTGTCGTAGTGTCGACGGAGACCCCGGACGTCGTCGGCGTCTCGCACTGGCTGTAGATCTAGGAGCTTCCGCATGTGTGTCTGAACGAGAATGTCCTCATTTCCGAAGCGTTTCTTCAGCAGAAGCACCGCGTCCTCGTAGCACCGCGATGTGGGAGGCAAACCTCTGATGGCACTTGACGCCTCGCCGGTCACCGCAGCCCTGAGGTACCCGAACTTGTCCAAGGTTGTTAGCTGATCGTTGGTGTGTATTACTTGCTCGAACTGCTCCCAGAACTCTTGCCAGGAGATGCTTTTGCCGTCAAACTTGTGCAGCTCGAGCTTTGGGAGCTTCACTCGGCAGGCAGTCGTTGTCGCGTTTCCGTTGTTATGCATCGCCGATGAACCCAAATCTCGTGGTGACGTTGCTCGGAGTTCCTTCAACTCTTCCTGAAGTTTTGCAATACAGGTGACGACCCGATCATTGTATTCAATTGTTCGCACAAAGTTTTGCTCGGCTTCTCCTTCCGGCACCAGAGGTTCGATGGCAGCGTCCACCTCGTTCAGTTGGGCTTGGAGGGCGCCAAGCCTTGCGGAGAAGACGCTGAGGTTCTTTTCGTTTTTCTCATTGCTCTCGATGCACGAATCAATTTCAAAAAGGAGTTTGGTCACCTGTGTTCGCAGGGCAGTTCGTTTCCCCTTGAGTCGTTCCATGATACGGAGCTCGTTGCTTCAGCCCTTGGCGAATTCAAGATGGCTATCCAAGATGGCTCCTGCCTTCTTCTCGTTGCCTCAGCCGTTGGCGAATCTAAGATGGCTATCCAAGATGACTCCTGCCTTCTTCTCGTTCGTTGTTTTCACTTCTCTGTCGTTGGATGTTCTGCGTTGAATTCATGTCCTAATTTCCTTCATTCCCTGGTTTCGGCACCAACTTTTTAACAGTGTGGAATTAGGGAAAGGACTCATTGTTTTTTAGTATAACAGAACATGGTTTATTTCTAGTGAAAACTCATTTAAGTAAAGTTAGTGAAGGCACGTCCGCCTTGGACCGTCGTTCGAACAAGAAGGGAGAAGTCGCCCGCACCAAGCTTCGGTCCAAGAGGGGGGGCTCGTCATTTATGACCCCACGGTGGGGCGCTCTCTCCCCGCGGCTCCCCGTTCCTCTCCGCGGTTTCCTGGAAAGGGGCTGGTGCCTCGGTTTCGGCTCGTCTTCGAAGTCGTTTTTCCTTCCCTCTTCCCGGCTCGGGCATCTCCAAGTTCTCTTCTTTTTATTTTACAACAAATACAGCTGTGTGGGAGGAGCGGTTCATCACCTATAGGCAGGCGCGTAGCCAGGGGGGGGGGGGGGGGTGTTCAAGTTTCAGAACACCCCCCGAAATTTTACTTTATTATATATATATATACTGTAAACGACGTATTTTTCGCGGGCTAAATATTTCGCGATTTATGTCAAAGCAGAATGTTTAGAATAATTCGCGGGTTCTAATTTTCGCGACGCGGGGGGATCTCAATATAGATTTCAATGTGTTTGCATTTTACCGGAACTGTTCGCGGGACCTATTTTTCGCGAATTGTAGGCGATTCGCGAAATTCGCGAAAATTAGGTCCCCGCAAAAATGAAGTCGTTTACAGTATATATATATATATAGGTTATATATTTTACTTAATCCGGCTTTTATCCACTCAATACGGCAAACCCACGAAAGTGGCCACTATAGCCGAACTTTGCTACATTAGCCGGATAAAAGTGCGAAATTCGTGGACGAATATCGCGGTACACAAGCTGCTTACGCGAATTCTACAAAATGGAACAGTCTTGGCATATGACTGCCTCAAAGTTCGTAATATAAACATATATCCTAATTAGAGTAATTAAAAAGTTAATTAACGGATTTTAGTTAATTCGTCTGATAATAGTGATGGTTATATTCCCATCTAATGTCCGCCGAGCCATATAAACACGCAGTGAAAACCGCATTAATAAAACGTTTCCCCCCTTTATTTAAAAATTTGGTGCAGTTAAAAAAAAAAAACACCCTGTATATATATATATATATATATATATTATTTTATTGTGTGTGTGATTGCACCAGAACCTTGAAACAACCCCCGAAAATATTTTCTGGCTACGCCACTGCCTATAGTGGTATGACAAGGTGTAGTGGAATGTGTTCTTTATAAAGCAGTGAGAAGTGTTTATATCGGCATTGATCATACATAGGGCATTCAATGAGTATGTAAATAATACTTAGAGAGGTAAGCTACAGTGTCCACATTCAGGGGCATTCTCCCCGCTCAAGAGGTGTCCATGTGTGAGACGGGTATAACCAATTCGTAACACAGAGTTATGACCTCGAAGAAGCGCTCCCGATGTTGGGCACTCGCCTACAAAAGGTTTGAGTGCGTGTAGTTTATTTCCGGTTTCACTGCTTTACTGCTGCTGCCACTTTGCTTGGATGCAACGTTTCAGGGAGTTCTGGTAATCTTTGTATGCTATTTGGTGTGTATCGGTTACTCCATCATGAGCAGAGCTGGCTGCGCAATCAGCCGCTCCATTTCTAGGAATGCCAAGGCGGCTTGGAACCCAGCATAGGACTATGTCAAGATTTTTCTTCGCAGCCAGGATAATCTTGTTCTTTAACCCAGAAACCAGTGGGTTTGTTACGCGGTTCATCGATGTGACTGCTTTTAGAGAACTCAAAGAGTCGGTGTAGATTACAGAGTGAAGAAGCCTTCTTTTAATTATGTAATCAACTTCTAGCAGCAAATCATAAAGCTCTGCTGTATTATAGTGGCTGTCGAATCGGTTCTTTTTATCTGATTTCCCGATGGTCCCACCATAGCACAGCCTATTACCGAGTCTTTTTTTTTGTCCCGTCTGTATAAAAACTGGCATACTCGTGATGCATGGTTTGAAGCTTAAAAATCCCGGCATTATGACTTCCTGTGGAACATCCTCTTTATTATACTTGATTAGTGTTTGGTTGCAATGTATGTGGTAGTTGTTCCATGGGGCTGCATCTGGTGGCGGCTGGACTAGTAGAGGCTTTGCATCCGTCCCAACAGAGTATGCTGCACTATTATTCCTCATAGAAAAAGAGGGGGACTATGGAATTTTCGTTTTGAAATGTGCGCTAAAACTTGATATCCTCAATACTATCTCGAACAGGGTGGTCGGCGACGGAGCGAACTCTGCTGGAATACATAAAGCCCAAGGAAAATCTCCTATACTCCAAGGACAATTCAATCGCTTCTGCATAAAGCCTCAGCACCGGGGAGGTGCGAAATGCACCAGTAGCTAACCGCAGTCCCTGATGAATGGGATCTAACATCTTCAGAACTGATGTTAGAGCAGAGTTATAGACAATACAACCTAAGGTGAGAGTGAATGACGGAGCGATAGATGCACAACGGGCACAGTCGGTCAGAGCCCAGTGATACATGTGACGGATGTTCAGAAATTTGAGACACTTGAGTTTTAAGCTCTAAACGTGCAGTCATCTTGGAATGAAACGCAAGGCCCAGAAACTTCTGCTAATTTTTTACAACAATAGGATCGTCACCATACGTGTTCAAAGACGGTTCCTGAAGAATTCCACGTCGACGAGAAAAACATGACACAAGCTGTTTTTTCGGAAGAAAATTTAAAAACATCGGCCCATCTGACCAAGTTATTAACCGCAGGTTGGACCCGACGTTCACAAACTGAGGAATTACAGGATGAAATGAGATCTGTAGATCATCAACATATAAAGGATATTGCACTGAAGGAGGAATTGCACGGCCAATGGAATTAAGTTTGACGATAAAAAAAGAGTGACATTCAGTACACCCCCCTGAGGGACTCCATTTTCCTGCAAAAATTCCTTCGAGAGAGTTTTCCCAGCCTCGCACGGAAAGTACGGTGCTCCAGATAACTCTGCATAGCACTCAACATTCGGCCTCGGAAACCAAGATCGAATAAATAGGTAGTTGTAGCAGATCGCCTTTCTCCTCCGCTACGGTATCTGTAAAGAAAACGCCGCAGCTGCGCATGCGCGCCGCTAGCCTTGTCTGCATAGTTCAAGGTCTTGTGGCGGACTACGGAGCGCTATGCGGGTGCTTAGCGGGCTGCGGAAACGGTCTACTACAACTCCCTAAACCTGCAGTATGCCGTAGCGCCAAACCGTGTCGTATGCCTTCTCCAAATAAAAAAATAAATAAATAAAAAAATGGAAAGACTTTGTTTCCTGTTGACAAACGCCTCAAGTACGAACGTCTCAAAACGGACGAGTTGATCGACAGTGGACCGCGCTGGTCCACTGTCAAGGCAATTGTTTCGTTGTAGAAAAAAACAAACAAAAAAACAAACAAACAAGTTTCTTGTTAATTTTTTTAATGTCTTGAAAAGACAGCTAATTAGGCGTATATAGGTCTGAAGCTAGATGCACAAGAGGGATCTTTGCCTGGTTTCAGCACTGGCACAACGACAGCGATCTTCCAGGAGGGTGGAAAGTGGCCTTCAAGCCAAATAATGAATACCATCTGGTTCAGGGGCAGTTTGTTTGGAACAAAGAAGTGACATTTGAAGTTCGTATAATGTAAATATAGTAATATAGGGTTCGTGCACCTGATGTGATAACAGCTTTTTTTCAGCATTTATCTTGTGTCGCTGAAACGTTTGAGTGTAATGTTGGGAACTGGAGACATAATCGAAGTGCTCACCGAAGATGATGGCCTGTTCCTCGAGACTTGCAGGAAATACTCCGTTTCGACTCAAGATCGGGACAGTGAATGCACAGTAAGAGCCGTCAATTTTATGTACGCGATCCCGGACTTCCTTCGCAGATACAGTGCTGTTGAGAAAGCGTACCCTCTAAAACGTTTTCTCCTCGCTTGCCTTCGAATACACCTCGCCTGGGCCCTCTTCTTTTAAATTCAATAAAATTGTGTGTTGTAGGGTAGCGCCTAAATATAATCCATGCTCGATTTTGTTCTTTTTTACAGCGGAGCTGTTAAGAAATGTCGACCCAAAACTCTGGTTGCCGCCGGCACTCATAGATGGCGTTAGCTGTCCAGAGTGTTGTGTTTGCCGGTTGTCCGCTTGCCGCCGTCGCGCATAGATGGCGCAACCTTTCGAGCCTTTCCACTCTGGCTTGCCGACTTGCGGCCGGCCATTACTTCATTCCCACCATAGTACAGCTTCGCTAGTCTTCCTTCTTCACCAAAGTGGAAAGGCTAAAAGTTTTCTGGCCAGGCGGCAATCTTTGTTCCTCCAGGGCTTAGGTTTCCTGGGTAGATGCGAGGACGTCATAGGGATGGAGAGAATGGCAGCCCGTAAAATGTGCTGAATGATATGTTCAGTGGTTCTGTCGATATCGAGATCGTCAGGTGATGTGCATGCCAAAACAGATGATTCTTTGAAAGTTGCCCAGTTTGCGTTTTCAAATTTCTAACGAGGAGAGCGTGTTAAGACTGTCATGGGAAGACGGTTAAATTCTAAAATAACGAGAAAGTGGTCACTTCCGTGAGTATTCGGGATGACTTTTCACGAAAGCAATGGGAATGATGATGGGTAACAAATAGATAGGTCAATGGTAGTAAAAGTGTGAGTTGCTGAGCTAAAATATGTGGATTCATTTGTGTTTAGCTGGCACAATACCGTAGGAAGCAAAATACAAGGAACTGAACGTTGCACAACCCCCGAAACACCTCCAGCTGCGTGAGCTGCATCTGTATGGTGCCTGCGAAACACCTGGAAGTGTTTTAAAACAGCGTGGGTGGCCTTTAGATGTGTTTCCTGTAAGCAACATGCAATATATGTACCGGTGATCCTCTAGAACAGCGGTCTCAACTTTATTCGAGTGTGGAGGCCAGATAGCCCACTCCAGAAAGGTCGAGGGCCAACGTAAGTCCCTCGACCTTTCGGGGGAGGGGCGTTTGAGAGATTTCATTAGAGACCTCGTGCTTTCTGCTTTTTGTAAACTCGCAGTTTGGCAGTGACACCTTTTGTTTATTGAACAAATTTGGGCCCTTATCTGATATAATACCACGAATATAAATGGCACCACTCCACCAACGTGCTGACATTTTTAATCGAACGAGAGAGCAAGCACGCTATCGTTAGCGTTGCTCAATTCACTCGGGAATCATTCCAGCTCAGCATGTCCCGAAAAAACAAATATTTTCATTGGACAGTTTTTGCTTCACAAAGTTAGAAGGAAAAAAAGAAAAGCTCGTATTTTAATGGTGATAATGTTTGAAGGCGAGAATCTCGAACTCGTAGGTTTGTCTATTTTTCTCCCGCTGAGCGAGAGAAAAATAGACAAGGACGGACCTCGTGCAGTTGAGGTCCGTCTTAAGCGAAGAAAGCTCGGAAGCAAAGATTAAAACGGAACACGAGGCAAATTAAAACAAAATAGTATAAGTAAAAGTTATAAGAGCAGAGCTACGCGTCCAGCGAAAATGATTCGGCGACGGATATTTATCGCGCACGCCATTTTTAGCGCTCGAGACATGGGAACAGGTGTTCGCAGCCTGTTGCCTGCGGGCCGCACCCCAGCGAGTCGCGGGCCGCGTGCGGACCGCGGGCCATGTGTTTGAGACCCCTGCTCTAAAAGATAGCTCACATCGTCGTATTTAGGCAGGAGGCCTCTGGAGTTCCACTAAAAAAAACATTTATCTAAAAAAAAAATTTTAATATAGGTGTTATACAAAAAATTGTAAAATGTAGTTTCTGTGTCTTTTGGTGCTACAATCCGTGGGATAGTTTTCTTGTTTGCAGTGTCCTAAGGCTGTCCTGCAGCCTCGCGGGAGACCGAGGAGACAGACCCTGATCCAGAGAGAGGAAGGTCCTCATAAGAGAGTGGGATGCTCTCATCCATTTTCCTATTCAATGAGATCTTTGGTCCTTTGAGTGGCAGAGGTGTATCTGTCCGCCAAGGCTTTAAAGAGCTGCCAGAGGCACGGGGAGGCAGCCCACGACCCCGGCCAGAAGGGCCAGCTGGTGCCGGTGACGGCACGCCTGTCTCATTGGAGGGTGCAGTACCCTTCCTTAGAGAACACAACAACCTTATTGGAGCATGAAGGCGGTGAGTTGCCCACCGTCTTCGGAAGTTCGGAAGAGGACCCTTGTGGAGAAGGCAGGTTTTTCGGGGAAGTCTGCGGCTCCACGGATGCCGTAGAGAAACAGTGGGGGCCCCCTTCGCACTGCCTGGGTATATGAAGCCCTTGCCTTGAGGGCAAGCTGCTTTTCTAGCGTCTTGGTAACTTGTGTTTGACCTGAAATGTGATTATTTCTTTCTCTTCCTTCCATTTCGGACGTGTGCGTGAAAACGCGGGGTGTGGTCCGCCACAGTTTATGCATTTATGGTCATTTTCACATACGTCAGCCGACCTGGTCAGTGGCACTACATTTTGCGCAGGTTTTTTGGCCGCGGCAGTTTCGGGAACCATGCCCAAAACGCTGGCAACGGAAGCACCGCTGAGGATTTGGAACGAAAAGACGGACTCTGCAGTTTAGATACCCTGCCTTCACGAAGGCAGAGAGTGGAGTTCCAAAGTCCGGAACAGGTGTTGGGTTGGTATCTCTCGTCCGTCTCGTCGTAGGGTGATTCGCCGCACAGCTACAACAGCACTCCTGCGCAGACCTTCAAGGATTCCCGATCTGTACACTGAAGGAGGTCTTCCTCAGAGATGACGCCGCGGACTGTATTCAAAGTGCGGTGCGGGATTACAGAAATTTGGTGTTGGCCTAAGCTTGTCAACTTAATACTGTGCTTTGAGCTTTATTTTCTACCTCAACGAGGGGGTCCCTAGCAAGTTTTTTTTTTTTTTTTTGCCGTGTAATTTCAATTGTCTGCTCTACGACCTTAGAGACAAGGAATGGTGAAATCTTTAACAACGGTAGACTGTCGTTTGCAGCATGAACTACAAGAAAACGTATAAAAGGCGTTGGGTTCTTTGAAGTTTACAAAAGTAGGCGGAGCGGGGCGAACCCTTTTGGGGGGTCGCTCTGCTCGGGGTTTAGAAGAGAGGGACGCCATAAAAAGGCAAGGGTGTTCGGAATCCGCGGTGCACCGCCCACCATCGAGCCCAACAAAGGGTTAGGTAACGCACCATAGCCAGAAGGGCTTTGATGAGATTTCTCTAAAAATGCTGCCCGGAAACTATAACTAGGCTGTATACTTTCCGGTTTTAACCGAAAACACCGATAAACATCCGCCGGTGTCGAAAATACAAAATTGGTTAAAACCGAAGAACACCGTTTTTTTTTTTTTTCATATTTTCGAGCAAGCGCTGGTTTTTTCAACGAAAAAGGTCGGTTAAAACAAACGAAAAACGACGGAAATAAAAATCGTTGCAAGCGAAGGAAAACATCTTTCTAAATATTTTTTTCCCAGCAATGTTTTTTTTTTCGTTTTTTCACTGAAAACGTTTTACGGAAACTTCCGTCAAACACATTACCTTACCCAGAATCATGCACTTTGTCTGTCTTTCTTTTGTGACCTACGTGGTCTCAGGGGCGGATCCAGAACTCCGTTTGGGGGGGGGGGGGGGGGCGGGGGGCGGAAAATTTGTAAGGATGCTATTCTTCCATTCTTTCGTGTGCACCGGGGGGTCCACCCATGTCGAATTGCCCTCCGAGAAGGGGGAAGGGGGGGGGGGCGGGGTCGACTTGGTTTGGGGGGGGGGGGGGCTGCCCCCGTCGCCCCTCCCTTGGATCCGCCACTGCGTGGTCTTGGACTCTTGGAGGACAGTAGCGTTGTTCCACTCTTGTCCAAGATCAGCTGTTCTCCTAAGCCACCGACCTTGAAGATCACTATTAGTGGCCCGAGAGGCCAGTCAGAGCTGGTCAGTACTGTCCCAAGCCCTGTTGAACGTTTTGGAGCTTCCCGTGTCCAGGGCAGATGTTGAGCAGGCATTCTCGAAATTGCGCGTCATTAACAGGAAAGAGTGACAGACACAAGCCTAGGAATTTATGCGTGCATATACTACAATAATCAAGTGTGAAAGAGATTGTGTAAAAGATGTAAATAAAATGAACTGATTTTCGTCCTCCGTGATGACATTCGAAATTTTTTTCCCCGATAATCACCGTTTTTAGCGTCTGCGCGAGAGAATTCACCGAAAAGCACCGGTATTCTAGAAATAAATAAACACCGAGAAACATCCGCAGAGTTTTGTCATAAATAAACACCTGAAAGTATACACCCTAACTATGGCTACGTTTACATGGATGCGACTGCAGCGCATCGGATCCAGTTAACGAATCGAATCGGTCCATGTAAACAACTCGGATCGGATCGGATCGGATCCGATCCGATCCGCTGGGACGGGGTGGTTTGAGATGGTCAATTCGAATCGAGACTCTCCATGTATACGCTAGCGGATCGGATCGAGTGCTCGAGCGAGGGATTACGGGAGCTTTGCTTTTCATGCCGCTAGGCAAATCGGACACCTCGGAAAAAATCTGAAGGTCGCGAGGTTTGCGTTGTGATCCTTCGACACGAGGTGCCGCTACTGGTCAATCCGAATTCATGTAAACGTAGTGGTTGAAGTGGATCCGATTCGCTAACTGGATCCGATGCGCTGCTGTCGTATTTATTTATTTATTTATTCACAATACCTTACAGGCTCTTTTCCAGAGCATTGAGTAAGGGGGGTATTATACATAATTTCACAAAAGAAAATAGAACAAACGCACATACAGTCTCACACAAAGTTGTCATGTAGGCACAGTATACAATGAAAACCCAGCTAAGTACAATTTTAGAAAAAAGAAAACAATAACAAAAAACACTGGACTGATATAAAACGTTGTCAAGTTACACAGAAACAAAACTAAGCGGAAGCGCATTGCTTAGAAAATAAGATTCAAGTTTAGCACGGAACAGTGAGGTCTCGGTAATGGTGACTATGGATTCGGGAAGGTCGTTCCCGAAGGTCCATGTAAACGTAGCCTATAACCAAGTGTGGATCTGGACGAGGGTATCTGTCACCACCCAAGGTTAGCCCTTGCCACCAAAGAAGCTGAAATAAGAAGGAAGAGGAGAAGGAGAAGAAAGCTAAAGAAGGAGAGGTGGAGAAAGGCGACTGGCTGAATCATCCTGGGCGGGCCAAGCCAGCACACCCGTCTACGAGAAGCAGGGGCCCCCCGGGTGAGGCAATAGCGAGTTTTACAATAGGGGGCCCCACAGCTGTGGGGCCTCCTATTCTAAAACTCGATATTGCCTCGCCCGGGGGGCTCCGAAGGGTCCAAACATACCCCGCGCTCAGCTCAATTACTAGGATCCTCTTTTCCGCGGACACGGGTTAAGCCAATGTTTATGAGCCTTTTGTGGTCATAAAACAATTTCAGACGATGATTTTTTTTTTTTTATCTCAATGCAGGCACGGGTTTTGGAACCAATTTTAAATTTATAAAAAATAAAGAAAAACATGTTCTAGGGTAATTTTTGAAATGAACGACAGCGCAAAAAGCAAGCTTGGCGGATTTTTGTTTTTGTTTTGAAGTGATTGCTTATTGAAGCGGTCATGGCGAAAACTGACGTTCCTTCCACCTGACGTTGATCGCATGTGTGACCGCTCGCTGTGCTTTCACTCCTCACACTGCTGCACTAGAACCCTTCTGTGACACCTTCAATATAGATTTTATGACGCGTAATAATCAATCAATCAATCGATCAATCAATGTTTTTATTGAAGTGCCCAGGAACAACCTTGCGGTCTTGGTACGGGTGCACTCAGGAAACATGAAAAACATAACACTACACACAACAAACAAACAGTAAACAATAAAAACACTTAAAAAAGATCACTTATGTCACATAAACTCTCTAAGCTATACCACCACGATAGCGAAAGAAAAGGAAAGCGAAAGTATAAAATTTGGTTCTGAGCAACTTAATCAAGTGCAAAAAATGGTAAGCAAAATTTAGGTGAGGACCTTTAGCGCTCTGATGAACTCCGGTGTGTTATTGTTAAATATATCAATAGTGTCTGTAAAAGAGGAATTGTAGGTGTGCCCAATTCTTCACACGGGGTCGTGAAGGTTAGTTATGGGAGCATTGTAGAAGGATGCATTTTGCCGTGTAGTTTTTACGGGAATTTTCAAACGTACATTTGAGATTAATGATGTGCAGTCAGTGATGCCATGAATAAGTTTGTACAGAAATAGGATATCGGCATGTTCTCTCCTACGCCGCAGGGTGGGCAATGCCAAGCTATGTTGGACTGGGACTGCTGGATCATCGTTTGAGGTAGACGCATTGCGCGACGAGAAACGATGTCTGTAGATACATAAAAACTTATTCTGAACACGTTGGATCCTAGCCGAGTTTGTCGCGCAGATTCCATTCCATACAACAGAGCCATACTCGACGTGTGGTCGACATAAAGCACTGTACAGTGTGACAAAAGTACTAGGGTTATTAAACTCTTTAGTATTGCGGCACGTAATACCAAGCGTACGTAAAGCTGAGCTCACAATATGGTCAACATGACTCGAAAAGCGTAATGTACTATCAAATACAACTCCAAGGTCTTTGATTTCATTCACACGTGCCAAAGGAACTGACTGAATGTCATAAGAGAATATAATATTGTGTGCCTTTCGAGTGTAGGACATTACTTTAGTTTTAGAACTATTTAGTTTTAGGGCATTCTGATTGCACCAGTTTTCGAAAGCATATACATAATTTTGTAGCAAAACACAGCCGCGTTCGTCTCGTACCTCTATAGACATCTTAATGTCATCTGCATATTGTAGAAAGGAGGAGTGACGGATCACAGCCGACACATCATTCACAAAAACTGAAAACAGAAGGGGGCCGAGAACGGAACCTTGAGGCACACCCGTCGTAGCCTGATAAGCAGCAGACGAATTACCATTCGAGCTGACAAACACATTCTATCACGCAAGTAACTTTTGAGCAATAAAAGTAACAAACTGTGAACATCAAACTGTGACAGCTTTGCTCGCAACATGTCGTGATTTACAAGATCAAACGCTTTGCTTAAGTCAAAGTAGATTACATCAAGTTGGCCTCTATTAGAGACGACCTGAGCAGCACTTGACATGAAACAAGTGAGGTTAGTTGTGGTTGAGCGACCCGCCATAAAACCATGTTGGCTAGGGATGAGAGAATGTTTGAGCTTAAACGACAATATTTTGTGCAAAGCTGTTTCGAAGAGTTTTGAAAATTTACAAAGAAGAGATATAGGCCTGTAATTTGAGACGCTTGTTCTTGATCCGGACTTATGTACGGGTACAACAAGTGCTGTTTTCCACAAGACGGGAAACACTTCAGTTTTTACGCAGTTCTTAAAAATAGGACCGACGGAATGCCGTCATGGCCAGAGGACAAAGACGGCTTTACCTTCTTTACACACTCATGTAATAGCTCCTTATCAAAAAACGCAATACAGGTTGAATTACTAGAGGCAGCTGGCGCGGCGTTAATGGGAGAGTTCGGTTGATGCCTAAATACGGACTGAAAGTGGTGGGCAAAAATTTCGCAAACATCTGTGGTCGAGTTTTCCTGTGAGTTCAGCAATGTGATCTCCCTCCCACATTTTGTCTTTGATCGAGACCGAACATATTTCCAAAATTCCATGGGTTTCTGAGTTAAATGCAACTCAACAGAATTAACGTACCTCTGACGATCACGCCTCATAACTTCCTTGCATGAAGACCTTAGACGCCTAAATTCTGATTTACATCCAGGGAGACCGTTCTTTTTAAATTTTCTGTGAGCGTGCAACTTCTTATTCATTAATCTGCGTAATTCATGTGAGAACCAAAAGGGAAACCTAGAACCTGCGGTTCTTCGTAACGGGATAAACTGGTGCATCCCTTCTCGAACGATGCGTGTGAACTCACGAACCTGTTCATCGACGTCAGTGCATCGAATGATCGATGACCAATCGTATTCGGCAAAATGGTTATATAAACCAACGTAATCTCCAGCGGAAAAATTGTGACTAGTCACATTAGAATGGCTCTGTAAACAACGCCTCATGCCCTCTCGAAGAGCTACCACGATCTCCAGAGGGGGGTGATATCTGTCAGGTGGAACTAAACTTGAGGCACACTCAGTTCCACCTGACAGATTTCTGCTACGGGCAGCAGCAAGGCCAAACCGCTGCAAGTTATACGTATACGATCCAAATCTGAGAAACCCAAATCAAGCATGTTTCCCTGGCAATTGGGCATACAATTGTGTTGCTTTAGATTTGTAAATGATGCAAAGTTAAGTAAGAACGTAGATTTCTGAGCAAGGTAGTAATTATTAGAAGACGCTGTGGCTGTTTCCCAGCTTATATTGGGGACATTGAAATCACCAAGAACAATAAAATTGAAATTGTCTAGAGCACTAGTTGTACTTTCGATAGCAAGAAGACACTGGTTAAATTCATCAGGAGAGGTGTCGGGCGGCAAGTAGTATGCGCCAAGCAGAATGCGTTCACCATTGACACTTTGCAGTTCTATCCACACTGACTCAAGCGATGTCTCCAGGTCAGGACGTCTTCTGCACGGTAATGACGCATCAACTGCTATCAACACGCCTTCCCCCGTCTTTTTCTTATTAGAGAATTCGCGATCACGTCGAAATACCGTAAAATTTGGTGGGAAAAAGTCAGAAGAAGAAATATCTGGACAAAGCCAAGTTTCAGTGAGAACAATAATAGAATCAGCAGTAAAAGCGACGTTAGAAAAAATTTCGTTAGTCTTTGTGCGAAGACCACGGACGTTCTGGTAATAGATATCTAATAATAATAATAATAATAATAATAATAATAATAATAATAATAATAATAATAATAATAATAATTTCATTTACGCTGGGTTAGTTCAAAAGAGCAGAAGCCAGGTTCGTCTAAGCCAACAAGGACTTGTGGGACTGAACCTAAAAGTTATGGTGATTCACAGGAAAATTCCAGAAAGTAATAGGAAAAAAGACAAAAACACAATTAGACAATAAGAAAGCACCAGTTCAGAGTCACACTTCATCAAAAGTCAAATTTCAAAGGATCAAGTTCTTGTCCAGCAGATTAATAGACAGTATTAGAAAATGAACACGAACGTGTATTGGACAGAAGCTAAAGTAGGTACTCGTATAGCGAGACGTTAGAGTGCGCCACTCACGTACAAAAAATGAGAACAATATTTGATAGACGACAAGATAGTTTCTGCGCGAAGCAATAAAAAATCACGAAACAATATAGTTAATGATCACTTAGTTTCTTCGTTGATAACTATATTGCGTAGTTCTTTTTTAAGTTTTTTTTTTTGGAAGTAAGGTTCGAGAACTCGTTGAAAATGTGAGGGACATAAAATGAACGCATGTTTTTCCCATACCGTGTATAACATGTTGGAACGGCGTAGAGTGGAACTTTCCGCAATTGCCGCGTAGATTACCGAGTAGATTTAAAGTCGTCTTTCCAGTTGTAATTGAGCGCTACTGTCTCTAGAAACAAAGATCGAAAGTTCGGCATTGATAAAGTTTGAAATGAATCTAAATTAGAAAAACCCATGCCATTGCACACGTTTCTCAAAATTCCTTTTAACAAACCGTTCACTTTTTTGTGCCATAGTCTCGAGCATTGGCCAAATGCCAGCTCGCCTGCACTCTGACTATTTTTTCGGAAATGTGTGTAGGCTAATCAATAAGCTATGCGCTTGCGCAAACCGAAGGGCATGGATGTTGTGATGTTATTGAGCCAACAGGAGACACTCCTAAGTTTAGTACAGATTTTAGTGAGATGCGAATTCCATGACAGATCAGAGTCAAAGAGAATGCCAAGATATTTTACTGTATCAGAATATGGAACTTTATCACAATGGCACGGAAAACAATTAGATGTGTATAAAGAAAAGTGGAATATTTAGTGAAACAACTTTCAAAGGATTGTGGAAGCATACGAGGTTTGTTTTAGAGGCATTTATAGCAATCAGAGTTTGATTAAACCAATCCATGAGCTCATTACAAGAATGTTAAAGCATCTCCATTGCTTTTGGGTATGAACGATGACGAGTCAATACAAGGGTATTGTCAGCGTATTGGTATATCATACAGTTGGTAACTGCGCTAGCCATATCATTAACATAGATGTTGAATAAGAGCGGCGAAAGTATGGAGCCTTGTGGAACGCCGGCTTTGAGTGAGAGGTTGCTGTTATATACGCCATTTAAAGCCACCAGTTGTGAACGTTCATGTAAGAAATCTTTTAGCAGTGATAAGAAAGGACCCCGAAAACCCAAAGCTGACAGCTTGTGCTGTAAAATGAGATGGTTAACTGTATCAAAAGCCTTAGAAACGTCTAAAAAGCAGGCACAGGTAAACAAGTTGTGTTCGAAGCTGAAGAATGGTGGGCTCGACACCGTAGTCCGATAATAAGGTAAGGTATTCGCAGACGAGCGATTTCGAGGGTTTCATGAGCTGAATGTTAATATCTCCTGTCAAGCAAAGGGTCGCATTTACCGGCAAAGACTGTAGACAATTTCGTAACTCTGTGAGAAAATTGGCAACACTTTCGGAGGGTGGTCTATAGAAAACTAGTAAGTAGAGGTCATACATGGAAGTTAAGATATGCAGTGCGACTGATTCACGAGTAAGGAACGAAACAGTTATTTCAGAATATAACATTGAGTTTTTGAGGAAAACTGCCATTCCGCCACCGCGCTTGTTGTCGCGGTTACGGAAGCAGCTACTAAATTTGGGTAATGAGAAAATCTCTATATCTTGGCTGCGAATATTAATTTCGGTTAGAACAAATGCATCTGCTATCGGGAGCACAGAGTTTATGACTAATCTAAATTCGTCCCAGTGTTTATGAAGGCTTCTTACGTTAACATGAAATAAGGTAAATGAAGTTCCTGGTGTTGGTTGGAAGCTTTGCGAGTAAGTCTTAGATCTTTAAGTCGAGAAGTGGTGAGCATCGAAGTCTACACAATGTGCTCCAAAGCAGCCGCGTTGGTGATGCGGAGCACAGGTGAATTTCCGGTTTGCTTTGCAAAAATCTGACCACGGTGAGCCCATACAAATTTGTACTTTTTTTCTTTTCCTCTTGTTCTTACCTGCCAGAAGAGTCGTTTGTTGGCGTCCGTGAGCTTGTCGTTGAAGTAAATCCTGGGCGGAGAATCTTCACGGGGTAAAGAACTCAAGCGGGAGCGACACGTCGTCCAACGTTCTTTCAGATGAAGGGACGAAAAGCGAACCAGTATGGGAGGAATGGAATCACGCCTTGCAGCTAGGCGGTGTGCATCTTCGACATAAGTCGGCTGAAAACCCTCGATGTTGAATTGCCCTGCCAAGTCGGTGATGATCCCTTCGAGATTCTCGCGGGCAGAAAATGAAATGCCATGAATTTCTACATTTGCCAAAAGATTAGATTGATCTCATAATCGATTGATCTCAAATAATAATAATAATTTATTCACAAATGCACCAATTTCCAAGCTGATTATCGAGTCAGGTCAAAGCCAGCAGGGGCTTCTGAGAAGACCTGACTCAGCATTACAAATAACCAGTATTAAGATTAAGTTAAAAAGCTAGTGTTTTAGAATAACTTTGAAAAAAGAAAAGCCGAAATTTCTCGAATTGATGAATTTCGACAGTTTGTCAATTTCTCACATGTGACCTACACAAGGTATTTCAAGAAACTTTATATCAGCAAAAAGATCAAACCTATCTCTTTTAGTGCCTATAAATTCAACAATATATGTACAAAATAAAATCCGTCGTACACAAAAATGCCCCCCCCCCCCAAAAAAAAATGAGCTGTTTTTTTTTTATTTCAAAAGTAAATTTTGTATTGCCGAATGCGAATTTTCGCTCAGCTAGCGATCCGAACCTGATGCCAAAGTTTCAGCACTAACCGTTACTTTATTCAACAGGTATACATAATTTTTTTAAATTTTTAATTTAAAAATACCTGCCGACAGAGCTCTCGAATACGTCTTGGCGCCAGTTACCGAAGACGAACAAAGATGGCTCCATTTTCCCATTGAAAATTTTCAGAAAATCACTTATATTTTCTTAATAAGATAACGGAAAGTGCTGAAACTTTGGTATCTGGTGGGGACCGCCAGAGCTACATTTTTGTGGAGAATAAACGTTCGCCATTGCGTAGTTAATTTTTGCAGTGAAAATAATGAAGTATTTGGCGGGTGATAGGCTGTATATTTGAATAAGCAAGCGTTTGAAAAACCTAGCAATTTTACAATTTTCTTAAAATAAAATTTTCATTTGCTTCGTGTTTTACTGTAACGACGTATAAATATGTTTTATAAAAATATATAAAAAATTATTGTATTTTGTTTGAATGACTACAATTGAAATTTTTGAGTAGTGCGTTGTGACAGCGTTCTCGCATAGGTGATATTGTGGACAATATTGTGGCATCAGTATGGTTAAATACCTCAAAATAATGCTCAATAGACCGATCTCACCAAGCGTTCGGCGCATGCGTGACGCCACCATAACTTTAGTTCACAGGAGGCAAACGCCAGGACACGAGAGGGCTCGTGCTGTCTCGTGCTCCTCACGCGCAGAGCTCCAGCCAGGCTGTCGCACGTGCAGAAAGACTAAAGTTCCCTCGATGCATTGCGGCAGCGGTGGCGTAGTCAAACTGGCTGGTGAGATCGGTCTATACGTATACGCCTAAAAATACCTGGAATTGTGCGCAATTAGAAGTAAAAGATATTTTATTCGGGGAGCAAAGCTTTCCGGTTTCCAATGCACATTTAAAAAGATTCAAGCTTTCTTTCTGGTTATATACACAAAATACTATATTTTATTTACATTTCATGATAGATCGTGATAGTACCTTGGTAATTGAAGCAAGTGTACATAAGACATTTTCATTTGTACAAATAATATCGAAATATTAAACAAAAATAGCTTCATTTGAGCTTTCTGGTAATATCAAGGTAAATAAAAGATCTTCGATAGTCCTCACGTAAGAATTTGCGAAAGTCTGCCTAAAAGCACCAACGGCAGATTGTTAGACATTTATTTTGTTATTTTAAAATACAATAATTCGTTTTTTTTCTTCATTTATCATAATGAAATCTGTTTTCAAAGTGTCAGAGAAAAGTCCTAGTGCATTGCTTGAGAAGTGACAAAATAGCGAGTGGTCAAACTTGTGACCCCGACAGGTCGGAAAAACGTTAGTTCTCCTACCTGGAGAACTATAAGGAGTATTCACTGGGCGCCATATTTGTGGGTGCTGTCTAGAGCGCATGCTTAGAACGAGCCCCCATTAATAGGCTGCTAAGACCGGCCATTTTGACGGTGTGGAATGCACGTTGCAAAAGAACCCTGGAAGCTAGCCATCAGCACGCGCTCAGCAGTCGTGCACACAGCTATGGCCGCCAGTGAATACTTCCTATTAGCGGCGAGATGTTTTGGTGGCGCCCTCCTGTGGTTCCCCCTTGTGACGTAATTACCTAGCAAACAACAAGTTCGATGGTGTTTGTTATTAGCATGGTGGAAGCTTGAAATCATTGCGCTCTCAAAGGAACACTGCCAACACCGTCAAAATTAAAGTTCTTTCATTCCTCTTATTTCCGTCGATGATAAATACCCTTTCCGACGTCATAGTCAGCGTTCGGCCAATCGTGGAAGGCCGACCACAGCGACGCTTTCGGTCGCGCACGGGGCTAATAGGCATATTAGGGGAAACTATGGGCATATTAGGAAACTTTGATGGTACAGTATCTAACGTTTCTGTAAGGTGGACTTTCTCCGTGAGTCAGGTGGCCTATTGCATACGCCAACTAAGCACCTTTGAAAGCCTATTCCGATTGTGACCCTCATAACTCCAAGCACTGAGTCGACCGGAATGAAAGACGATGGGATACAGTTCCTAACGGCGATCATGACCCCTCCCCCCCTAGAGCCAGACCGATATTTCCTATAGATTAAAAACAATCTGAAAATGTAAATTCTAAACTTTCTATGTTTGAGCCGAGCCATGTCTCGGTTCCCAATATGATGTCAGCGGAACAAGTGTGAATGAAAAATAACAGGCTACCCTGTTTCGGTATTGAGCTACGGAAGTTGGCGACAAGAAGAGATAGCTCTAGAAGTTTTTCAACTGGGCTCGTTCTGAAACGGCTGGATATTAGCTGTGTTTGAGAATTGATTCTTTTTGTAGGAAGATAAGGCTTGACCACTTGAAGCGTCACACTTGTAGACGGTGTCGTTTAGAAACACTTTATCGTACGAAAGCCGGTATCTTATTTCGACCTTATTTGCTCGCGTGAAGCCCCTCAACTGTTTATGAATGAATTGTATTTTTGGGGAGAGGTTGTCCTCAACGTACACTTTTGTTGATACTAGATTCTTTTCTTTGTGGGCGTTAACTATGATCTCACTTTTGCTTTTGTTGTTTAGAATTATAATTATTATAGGCCAGTTAAAACCTGGTTTGCGCAGTCCGAGTCGATGAGCCCTCTCAACTTTACTGACGCTTACGTTTATGTGAGTGGAAAAAAGCGCTTGAACTTTCTCCGTTGTGTCATCCCATGTCTCAAGCTCTTGCTCAGGTAGCCCTTTAACTCTAAGGTTATTTCTTCGGGGGCTGGGGTCGTCAACCACATCAACCAAACTTTCAGTTACGCGCTGCTTCTCAGAAAATGTGCTCATATCAGTCTTCAGACTGGTTACCGTCAGTCCTAGAGACTTCGCTCCCTCTGACAGGCGAGTAACTTAGCAAAAACATTCCTCGAGCTTTGTAACCCGTTGAGAAATATTAATAATTTGGAAGTTAATTTGTTCTTGTTTGGCCGAAGTTTGCGTTTGGTACGTTGTGTTCGACGTAATCACACCTTGAACTGTCAATAGTATCTTGTGGAGACGTTCGTCAGGATCCCGGTTAGACTCAACGTCTCCAGCACAGAGCAAACGTTGTGCGAAACATATTGACAACAACATAATTTTGGCGCTAGGGCATCTAGACATTAAAAATAATAACGGCGCACAACAGCATTCATGCACTCGCCACTTTCCCCGAAAACAGAACCGACCAACACGAATGCGATAGGTGCACAAGTCGCCCTGTGGTTGCACAACACTTCGCATGGGTTTGCGGCCAAAGAAACGGCAAATTAACAAGAATTTAACAAATACTGATATAAGACACACATGTAAAGACGAAAAAGACAAGTTAGTGATGTGAGCGCTCGGCCGCCAGTCCCAGGTTCGGCCTCGGCGACAGTCCTTTTAAGCGATGCAGGAAGCTTCGATTTCGTAGGTAGGCATCGCACAGCTGATGCCGAACACGTCGATAGCCACTGGGGTGTGTGCCACGTGCAGGGGTCCGCAACGATGGTCTTGCAATCCAGGCAAGGAAGAAGAAAAGGCGAAGTGACGCAACAGGATAAAGACGCAAACTGCGACTTTGTGGTGTGAGGGCTTGGCCGTAAATTCCCAATGCAGTTTTTTTGCATTCCTTGTGAAGTTCGCGACATCCTGGAGCGTATACAACGAGAGGTAGGGCGACAGGTCCTCGGCTGCCACGGAAATGTGGCCAACGAGGCCGTCCATGGGGACTTGGGATGGTCGATCTTCGGGTCAAGAGAGGCGGCCAGTAACAGAGGCTACGACGGACGACTAGGGAATGTGGGTAGAAGCCGATGGGCCAAAAGTTTATTGATCTACACACACATGGCGGGAGTGCAGACATAAGGGCAGAGGTGGCTGTACCAACTTGATAAGAAATTCGGATTCTTTGCGGAGCCAGTGGATGCACTCACGGGAGGGGAGTGGGAGGCAGAGGTGCGGAGGAGAATGCGGAGAAAAGAAGCCCTAGCTCCAGTGGGTAGAAGCGGCCCAGACGAAGTCGACTATGTTTCTATACAGAGAGCGCAAATCAAGCATCTCCGCTAAAACGCGGCTCTACAGACGCTTTAAACACGCGCCAGGTGAGCTGCCTATTGACGACCTTCTCTTGTCTTACCGAGATTCGGAGCCACTGAAGCGGGCGTTGACGAGCCTCCACGAAGGCCTATACTGAGGAGGAGGACACAGTAGCACCTAAAGTAGCAATAACCTGTCCTGTTTGGGCAATGATGAAGTAAAGCGAACGAAATAAGAGGAAACAAAAACTGAAGGTGGGTTATGGTTATTCGTGGATATCCGCGGATATCCGCAGTAAACTGGCGGATTCGGATAAAAATTAATCAGATTGGCGAATTGCGGATCGAATGCGAGATATCCGCGGGTCCGCGGATTCATCTTTGCTGAAGCGGCCCGTAAACGTGTGCGACCTTACAGTGTAGAGTGAATGAGATGATTGATAGCTACGAAGTGCGTCATCGAGTATATTGCGGGGGCAAACATACTCTCTTCGATAAAAGGTACCAATCGGGGAGAGAATTGTTTTTTACGTTACTAAACATTTGATTATCACCGAAGACCGCTTTAGGACGTTCTATCTCGCAAAAAAAAAAAAAAATGCTGTCCCTACAAAAAGTAAAGAACGCAGAACTATCGGTCATCCCGGTAAGTTTGTTCTTGTTTGGCAGAGAAAGTAGAAGAAGCCTGCGGGTGGCTTCTTGGCCTACAAGTATATATTGAGGAGACTGAATTCGATCCTCTGGAGTGCTATGGTGGAACTTGCACCAGCACGAGTTTCCGGACATCATTCTTGTAGCGCAAACGTTGCGTGTCTGTGCGTTTTCTTTTTCTCGACAGTTGGCACTGAGTTGTTTTTAAGTATATGTTTCCGAGCACGGTTGACGGTTCCGGTTTCAAAGTGAAACCGATAGGAGGTGTTATTATTATTGAGTATTGTGTTATTTTCACAGTGGTGCACTCGTGCCTTACCAAAAATGCACGAGTATTTTGCTGCGGCGAGTGAGCGCCCTTCCTCTTCCACTTTTTTTTTTGTTGTTTGGCCTAAATAAAACGACACAATGTTATTACTAGTCTGTCCTTTGTCAAGTTTCATGTTTATAAAATATGCGTCTGCTTGAAGTGGGTTTTACAAAGCGAAAAGGAAAAGAAATATAAGTTTCCTTCCTCTTGTGCGCATCTACTGAACAGAGTGTCAGTGTCACGGACTCCCAAGACGATCTCATAACTGCGAGCATCTTTGGAGCGATGCGCAGTGTCTCTGGAAGAATGATCGCTTATTTTATAGTTACGATAAAACAGAATGCGATAAAATGACTTTCACCGTATTCTTACAGGAAGAGTTCTTTGTAGAAAGGTAAGCAGACGGCTTATAGAATGCCGTCCAGGTGTTTTTTTTTAATTTTTTTTTATTCATGTTTGATATTATGATGTAAAATGAATGCGCGGATTGAGAGTCGGATGCGGCACCGAATTTGGCGGGTGCAGGTTCGGATGCGGATACAAAGTCTGCGGATGCGGTTCGAATGCGGATACAAAGTCTGCGGATGCGGATCGGATGCCGATACAATTATTTTAGAAGATTGCGGATGCGGTTCGGATACGGTTCGGATGCGGATACAAAGTCTGCGGATGCGGTTTGGATGCGGATACAATTTCTGCGGATGCGGATTGGATGCGGATGCAATTATTTAAGAACATTGCGGTTGCGGTTCGGATGCGGATACAAAGTTTACGGATGCGGATTGTATGCGGATGATCAAAGTGTTATCCGCGGAGGGCCCTAGTTATGGCGCCGCGCATGCACAGCTGCCTGAAAGCGTCTATGACAACAGCTTGGGTAGTCGTACGCTGTTCGAGGCTAGAGTGGGGGCCCGGCGAACACTCTAAAAAATAGGGGGTGGATAGGGGTCCACCCCTACACCCCGACACAACAATTCAGCGTTCAGTCCACAGGCGTCGACCCGGCTGATACAAACTTTCCAGAGCGGCTCGATAGTCGACCGATACAACTTAGTAACATAGCTAATGTACGTTCTAAAGGCTACAGTAAGACAATCGAGGGTTTTTAGTCGCTGCTGCAAAACCTCAGTGTTTTTGGTTTCTAGTCTTTGACACGCACATTAGCTGTTTAGTACGTTATATCCAACAGCTATCAAGCCACTGGTAGAAGTTGGTATCGCCAGCTCAACGTGAATAGACTGAACGTCCAAATGTAGTTTCGAGGTGTTACCTTTGGGACGAGGGGCTGTACCCTTATACGCCCCCTATTTCTAAGGTTGACCTGCTGGACTATGGAAAGCTCTGTGATCCCAGGGTTGAATCTGCAGAGCGCCGTGCGTGCGGGGAGGGAGCCGAGACAGTGGCGCACACCTGGTGCTACTCTGGGAGTGCCTCGTGCCACCTCCGATGGAACATTGACAACCCCATGCCGGGAGGACGATATATAGACCGTTGGGGTACGAAAACGAAATGACGTGAGTGCGAGCTCTCTACCCTTCGCTTCAAAGTCAGCCAGCGAGAATTGCAATCCGTATCACCAAGGTGGAAGAAATACATTTAGGTGATGACTCTCTGTCTCGCGCGGCGACCATATTATCTTCGGCGCACCGAGCGCGCTTCACTCGCATGGGGATGGATGGCGCCCACTTATAGAGGGGCTTGTGAAGGCTTGTATAGAGGGCTCGTGAAGAAAATTATGCATTCGTTGCTCGGTCTCTGTATAGTGAAATGATGAATTTATGTTGGCGCACTGGCACTGATTGCCTTTTCCCCCGTGCGGTTACTTTTTTTTTTTTAAACGAGAACATTCCGATGATGACTCAACGTGCCAAAAATACTCGTATAAATATAAAACTTCCCGGCATAATCTACAGGGCCTTCAATAATTTAGAGTAATTTATGAGTAAACACCTGGGTCGTGCTCGCATGTTTTGTCAAACAGCATGTTTGGTAACAGTTCTGTAAATTGTTTACACACACTGCGTTGCTTTATAGGAGGTCGGGTGATTTTTTCCACCCTGCTCCTGCCTTCTTATTGAAAAAAATAAATCCTAATAATGTTACATAGTGAGGCCTAAATAATTCTTTAAATGCGCATAAAGGTTATAGCATTACGAATGGTTTATACATACAATGTCAGCTTGTACTGTGGAACATACAAACCTTGTGGGCAGGAAAAATTCCTATTTATGATGACATAGTGACTGAAATGATGACACAGTATGATGACATACTGACTTACATGATGACACAGGGACTGAAAGTCAAACAATAGTAGCGGTTATAGGACATAAATCACTTTTCATTTATACTCTCACAATATGGTGTCACCCCGTCTTACAGGTAAAAAAATACCTGACAAATATTTTTGCTTTAAAATGTACACAAAAGCTGAATTCACTGCATACTACCAAAGAACGCCATCTCCTACATCTTGTGTTTCTCGCCCATGCCCTTAAAGGGATACTGAACCAAAGAATTTAGTGTCCATAATAAGTGGCGCACGTTCTTTCCACGAGCCAGCATCCACCTGTGTGCGCGAGCACAAGCAACGAAAATGACGTCAAAACCCTCCATTCGCGCTTAAAGGGATAGTGAACCAAGGAATTTAATGTCCATAATAAGTGGCGCACATTCTTTCCACGAGACAGCAGCCGCCTGTGTGCGCGAGCACACGCAACAAAAATGACGTCAAGACCTCCATTCGCGGTTAAGATAACAGTGAAATGTATGGGCTTCGAGCCAAAGGAGAATAAAGACAAGTTCTTCATCTACACAGTGGTGTCTGGTGTAAAAGGCAAGCGATTAATTGGTCTAACAAGCACGTAGCTTTCACTTGTAGAGATAAAAAGCCTGTATTTATTCTCCTTTGACCCGAAGCCCATGCATTTCACTGTCCTCTAACGCGAATGGAGGTCTTTGACATCATTTTCGTTGCGTGTGCTCGTGCACACCTGCGGCTGCTGGCTCGTGGAAAGAACGTGCGCCACTTATTATGGACACTAAATTCTTTGGTTCAGTATCCCTTTAAGAGGACAGTGAAATACCTGGGCTTCGGGCCAAAGGAGAATAAAGACAGGCTTTTCATCTCTACAAGTGAAGGCTACTTGCTTGTTAGACCAATTAATTGCTTACCTTTTACATCAGACACCACTGCGTAGATGAAAAACTTGTCTTTAATCTCCTTTGGCCCGAAGCCTACACATTCCACTGTCATCTTAACCGCAAATGGAGGTCTTTGACGTCATTTTCGATGCGTGTGCTCGCGCACACCGGCAGCTGCTGGCTCGTGGAAAGAACGTGCGCCACCAATTATGGACACTAAATTTCTTGGTTCAGTATCCCTTTAAAGGGGCGATGCAACATTTTTTGTACTTTGCGCAAATACCGCTTAAAACGGATCCCTGACGTTAATGACCTATGAAACACGCGTTCGTTTTTCACCCCACGCAATAGAAGTCCCAGAAAAAAATTAAAGAAAAACGAGCAGCGTTCACCTCCTCAACTCGGAGCCAGAACAAGCGGCCACGTGATCTGGAGCCGATTATATGCCGCCAATGTTGATCATAGCCACGCGCTGGGGTTGGCAAAGCACAGGACACGCGCTGAGTTCCAGACATTGTTATGGCTCGGCTATTGTCGTCGTTGCAGCGATTGGACACGGGCCACTACCCGAATGCTTCTCAAGCTAGTAATTATCACGAGCCCAAATCGAGTGCTCACGCAATGCTCGGGTCCAATCTATGAACCGCATTCAAATATCGTCATTGGGTTGTACTGCGATCCCCACGTTACGTCATCAAATTTTGCAAAGGAGATATTGAATGAAAATGGTCGCCTTTGCCCTTGAAATTACACCGTAACAAAGGAGTTTCTTGGCCAGTGGCGTTGCGTGTGAGTATCCTTGAGTCTCACTAGTGCCAGTAAGCTCGTGTAAAGTGAAAAACATTCCAATTGAATATCGTTGCACCGCTCCTTTAAACTAAGACGAGCACTGCTTTGCTGATTTCTTTATTTCTTGTGCTTGTTTGTTCCCACTCATCGTAATATGCTAACAGTGTTGTCGCATTCGCATGCTGAAGTAGTAGTGGAGCAACTGGGCAATTGTTTCTTTTTTGTGTTCAGCGCATGGAAACGTTATTGTGCATGTGTCAAGAACACTGTTGATTGTGTCCCAGATGACAGTCTGGTGGCTTTTATGTTTCCCGAATACTGTTCGGCTTTCTTCCGTAGCTGGAAAAGGTTCTTGTTGGGGTGTATAAGGCCTCCTCTGTTCTTCACGTTTGTCAGTGCTGCTTGAGCAGACGGTCGATGCTGAAAGCGGATCGGCATGCAGGGCAGCGTGTAGCTTTATTTATATTTTCACACTCAAAAACCCAGTTTCATAATATAGTATGCAGTCCACAGCCTTGGTTTCTTGAGCCTTTTCTGTCCAGACATGTTCGCATTCCCAGTCTTCGACAGAAATTAGACTGTCAAGCTTAGTCTTCACTTGGTCAACGAGATGAGGAGACTAGGTAGTAACTTGCGATCGGCCCTCGGGATTGCACGACGCAACTGCTCCAGGCGAGCGTCATTCGATAGAGCTTTAAACAAGGACACTCGTTCTGCGCAGTTCCGGTACCCCGAATTGCAGTTGGGAACGAAGCACGTCTTTCCCATCCTCATAGCATAACTCATCTTCGTGCACGATGGTGGCACCTGTGATCGACACAGCACCAAAGCAAAACATGAGGAAAGCCACTTGCCGTACACCACCACCACACCGCGAAAAAGGCGAGTAAGCTACGCCCCCAACACCGTGGTAGCCGAGGAGAGACCTCATACACGCGATGCTCACACCTCAGCGCCCTCCGCGGCGGCGCGGAACTAACTATACTTCGTTTCACCTTATGGTGTACCGCAGCGAAAGCTAGAGGCGCGAGCTCATAGCGTTGGCAGCTGCTCTTAAGTCACGAGAGCTTGTGCCGCCGAGATGTGCCCCAGAGCAAGGAGCTCGCGCGTGTAGCCTTTCCTGCGGTACACCATAAGGTGAAACAGAGTATACTCCTTGTTCGAGGCTAGCTCCGAACACGATCTGGTCGCTCGCGCCCCGCGGGAAGAGCGGCCAGAGCACGGTGTAAGATAATACTCTTCAGGTGAGGACAGCGCGCTCCTCGCGCAGTGCAGATAAAGTTCGCTTTTCACTCTCTCTCTCTTTCTCTCTCTCACTGTGGTTTCAAGCGGCGCCGGCAGATGACTCGTCGACCCGTGGGCACGGCAAAGACGGCTCGTGCCACCTAATGCTCCACACGCGCAGAGCTCCAGCGAGGTTGTCGCTCGTGCAGAACGACCACGGTGTACCGGGGTGTCATGGCAACGAGATAATATTTTTCACTCTCACACAGTTTCGCCGTTTGGCCGCCGGCGACACTGTCAGCCGCGGGCACGGTGGCCGCGGAATAATGCAGCCTTTCGGATGCCCGTCGAACGAACACTATCTGATTCCTCGCGCCGCGCGTTCAGCCCCGCCGTGTCCTCACCTAAAGAGTGTATCTTACACCGTGGGCCAGAGTCACCACCTAAATGTATTTCTTCCACGTGCGTATCACGCTCGTGATGTCAATAGTTCTCGCACGGTCAAGGGTACTGTAGTTGCGATCTTTGCCGCTTGGTGCCGTTAACGCGTGACAATCATGCCTGTGTAGTAATGCCTGAGGACTGTACCCAGTAGCAACATTTGCGACCATGTCGTTATTTTATGTGCCACAAGCGTTCGCTTTACCGTGTTAGTTTCACACCGCAGAAGTAGTGGCTCGAGGGAACCAGTAAGCAGAAATAACCCTCAGTACCCAGCAATGGTGTACGGTTGGTTTGACAGAGGCCCTCGCATCCTCAGATCAAGCTCGTACCTAACGTCCGCAAAGAACGGCGATCTCGATAGTGTGGAATGCACTTTGCAGCAATGTGGAGCTGAGACTACAGCTAATAAAGAGTTTTAGTAGATCGTTCCGATACCCCCGATAACGATACTATATATGTAAGCGCAAAGACGGAGGCAGAGTATCGGGTATCGTTATCGGAGTCATCGGAACGATCTACTAAAGCTCTCTAATGCCACAACCACGAGAACGATCAAGCGCTCGCGCTACAAATGCATGTCTCAAAGCCAAGAGCGCAGGCTAGCTCAGGCTTGTATACCTTTGGATACAGTCTCAGCTTATAAGCATTCTCCGCCGAGTCACATTCAGGACTAAGTAACTTCACTGCCGCGGACTGCCGCGAACTCCTCTGCTATACTGCCGCGAACTGGCGCTGCTTAGGAACTGACGTATTGGCATTCTAACGGAGCTTCACAGACCGCCACCAGACGCTATGTTGATATCTTTTCATTCGTTTTAAACTTAGTTTTCTTGACTTCTCTGACTGCAGCCCAGAAACACTAGTCTGGGCTAGTGCTTCTGGGCGGCAGGCGCTACATGGACCACATCTAAACAAAGAACTAAAAGTGGCAACTGTTCCACAAGCGCGAGAGCTCGAGGTCGCTTCGTTGAAGCGTTCTTCCGCAGTACGGGCGCTCGTGCTAGAAATGCATGTCACAAGCCTAGGAACGCGGGCTAGCTCGCGCTTGTAGCTTTGACTAGTCTCAGCTTAAAAAAAAACACTAAAACAAAAAAAAAATTCTTTTTAACGGTTTGGTTACGACACGCGTGTCAAAAAATGAATTTTACACGATTTTTTTTAGTGCAATATTGACGGCGCGAGATTTATTTCAAATTCTGCTGCGCAAAGTCCATGACGTCACGGAATGGTGTTACGAGATGTTCATACACTCTCTCCACCTCAACGCGATGGCCAAGCCGATCCGCCTCTCCTCCACGCGCCCGAAATGCCGGGAGAAAAAACAAGTGGAAAGGAGGAGACTACCGACTAAATCGCGTCTCGCGCCATCAATATTACTATAAAAAATTTTGTTTTCGCGTAAACTTTAAGTTTTGATACGAATGTCCCAAAAAGACTGTTAAAAAAACATTTATTTTCTTTTAGTGGGCCTTTAGCGGAGGCACTGGGGTTCCCGTTGAAGTCAGACACGGCAATGCGTCCACAAGCGGAGCAGGCGGAATGTGTGGGAGAAACTCCAACAAGGCCAGCTCAGCCGCATCAGCAACAGCTAACCAGGACACTGACTCCTCGTGTGTGCAGTGTGTGCCGAGGACGAAGGCAAGAATTGAGCACTGGTGGCACAAGGTAGTGACAGCAAGGGGTGATGTTGTTTTTAGGGGCGAAGCTCCTTAGGGGCTAGCCATGTTCGTATGTCCGTCCGCCGTCCGCCGTAGGCCGGCGTCGGGTGCTCGTGCTTCTGCTCGTGAGATCACGTGCTCACGAGCACGTGAGCACATGCTTCACGTGCTCGTGTAGGGCAAAAAAAAAAAAAATTGGAAAGAAAAGATGAAAAAAATTTTGAAAAAAGAAAAAGAAGAAAAAAAAAAAGAGTAGGGGGTTCTGAGAGGTCATCCCATCTGTCTGCTTAAAAAGAGAAAAAGAAGAAAACCACACATTCTCCTACTGACATGAATGAAAAGGCTCAAAGAAAAAGAAGAAAAAAAAGAGTAGGGTGTTCTGAGATGCCATCTCATCTGTCTGCTTAAAAAAAGAAAAAGAAGAAAACCACACATCCTCCTCCTGACATGAATGAAAAGGCTCGGCATGCTGCGGCTCGGCGTCTACGCAGACAAGCACCACCAGGGCTTCGCCCCAAGCAACATCATTCACCACGTGGAGATGCGGTCAATTTTGTTTTCCTTTTGGCTTTTTATTTTCTAATTTTGACTAGGGCATAAACATTTGAGCTCGCCCGTTACAAAGGGAACAGTCACAGGACAGCCTCCTTTATACTGATATCTATTCAGTGAAAAGAAAACTATGCATAGGATCATCATCTGCGACCCAAACGCGGTTCACAGCCTGTCTAGCGCACTTTCCGCACGGCGCGCGGCTACTGCACTCTCTAAAGAAACTTCCATTTACAACTTCCGAGGCTTGTCAAGGCTGGCTATCCAGTGGGTCTTCTGAAAGCCACCCTTCAGAGATTCCTTTTTGGACGTCACCGGCAAAACATCACAACTAGAAGAAATGAGCGGGATCGTTTTGCCGTTATTCTATCTATACGTTCATAATTCAGCGCGTCGGCTAAAAGGCAAAGCTTCCTCAGATACATCAATGTGAAGATTTCCTGCCGGATGCGCCTTAAGCAGCTTTGCCAAGGAGTGAACTCAGCGAGAAACCTCAAGGATGCGCACTCAAGCATGCCCGTAAGTTCAGCCCATGCGAAGAGCACAAGGTCGATTCTGTCCTCTTGGGGTGTGGTAAACAATACACAGGACAAACGGGCAGGTGCATCAACCACCGACTTTGAGAGCACCACGTGGAAGTTTTAAAAGCTTCGGCAGACTCTTTCACCCCATTGACATTTACTCCCGCACGTGTAGTGGCTGTGTTCCGAGTTTCGAGCAAAAGAGGATTTTGGGAGGGCACAATAACAGGTTTGGCAGAGAAATTATAGAATCCTTCAGTATGAATTCAGTTTATAATATTATTTCGGCGTCTTTAATCAATTTAATTAGGAATGAGATAGAATTCTTTACTCCGAAATTGGCCTAATTGCATTTCAACGTCCATCCGACGAAGACATTTTTTTTCTGCCACTTTTTTTCTGTTCTCGTTTATTCAGTATTAACTAAATCGCTTTATTTTTCTTCCTTCTGGGCAGGTTAGGTTCAAAAATACTCCGCTATACTCGCGGTCAGCTTTCTGTGGCAATGCAGTCAATGCTAGGGGAGAGGGTGCACCAACCGCCGTACACGCGCTTTCCTCCTCTCTCCGGATTGCCACAGAAAGTTGACCGCGAGTATAGAAGATTCACTCTACACTCTAAAAAAAAAGGGTGTCATGGGGTACACCCATAGGGGGTGTAAGTGCTTGTCACATATACTACACCCTTTGGGCAAACACTTGCACACCCAAAATATGGGAGTACGTGTACACCCGTTGGTGGGGTGCACATGTACACCTTTTTCTATAGAAATCTCGCTCGAAGGGAACACAGGTGCACCCCATTCAATGGTGTACGGCTACACCTTTTTCTACACCCAATGAAATGAAAGGGAACACAGATGCACCCCGTTCGAAGGTGTACCATTGCACCGCTTCATAAACCCGCCTCACTCAAAGGGAACACAGATGCACCCCGCTCAATAGTGTACCATTACTCCCCTTTCTACACCTACTGCTCTCAAAGGGAACACAGGAGCACCCCGTTCAAAAGTGTACTGTTGCACCTCTTCCTACACCCACTGAATTCGAAGAGAACACAGGTGCACCCGATTCAAAGGTGCATGGTCACATCACTTTATGCACCCGCTTCATAACTAACTTCATAAACCTATTTAAGACATCAAGGAAACTCTTAAAAAATGTATGCGCCCCGGTGATAGCAAAAAGGCAGATAAACGGACAAACAGAATTGTTTTCAAATCTCATAGAAGTTTATTAGACAGCTTGTTCCGTAAACAAGTACAAACTTGCAAGCAATCCGTGATATGCGAAGAGGTACGAAGAAGCTGTTACACAACTGAGAAGATTAGTAAGCAAACAACAAACGGAAGCGAGCCTTAGGCAGTGTCTATTCTCCAAGCAGCCGGCAGAATAATTTTCACGAAATTCCGCCAGCAGTCGCCATTCATTCATCGAACGACGTTTCATCGACAGTTGTACCCGCGAAGTGACGTGTACACATCGCGACACTGTTAGCGCGAACACGACATCCGCGCATTTTCGCATTTTACTTCTAAATAGTATTAGCGAGGACGAACTTTTATCGCTTACGTTATAGAACTAAATTAGCTCTTTCCGTAGCAATAATAATTTGGATAAAATCCATTGGTTTCAAAGAGAAAAGCTGGAAAAACCGGCGATCGCTTGTTCGTGCTAACAGTGTCGCGCTCTGTACGGGGGGGGGGGGGGGGGGACAGGTTGGTTAACATTTTCGTAATGAGCCGCCGCAGATGTCGCCACACGAAGCGGCGTGAATGGGTGGGCTGAGTCGGTGAGCACGCGCCTAAGAGATACACGCGCGACAAAATGTCCCTACAGCGTGCATTTCGCGTAACGAGTGACGATGAAACGTTAGTGTCGATGAAACGTGTCTACAGAACGTGTATTAACGAAAAAAGTGTTTTCACAGAACGCCAGGAGATTAAGAAAGTCAGTATTCTACCTGCAGTTGTCACATGATTGTAGTCAGCTAATGGCTGGCGACTGCCGATAGAATTTCGGGGAAATTATTCTCCCGGATGCTAGAAAAAAGACACTGCCTAATTCTAGAGGTAATCCGGAACGGAACGGTCAATTGTTCCAAAGGAGTAGGTTGCAGAGCACTTACGATGAAAATACCGGACTCGAAATATGTAATCCGAAATATATGTCGACACGGGCACTGCAGCACAACACAAACACAAAAACGAAAGGAAAGGGGTCCGCGAAGATTTAACACGATGTGGCAGAAACAGTAATTTTCCGAAACCGAGCACAAAACGAATCACATGAATTCCTTGGGCTTTTTTGAAGAAATCACTTGTTGCCGATATACGCGTAGGACTTTTCAAACGCATGGAGATCTTGGTACACTCGAATACGTTGTCGCGGACGAAATCTACGGCAGCCCCGCTGGTTGCAGCACAGCACACAAGAAACTAGGCCGAGAAGCAGACATTCCGAGGTCGGGAAAAGCTACTACGTCATCCGCGAAACCTTTACCACATGATCACGCTCCTGCCGTTACCTGCGCCCAGACAGCGGAGCGAGGGATAAAAAAGTCTCGGGTTCATTGGTCCGGCAACTGCGCACCTTCTTCCATGCTTTCAGCTTAGGGAGAAAAAGAAAAAGAAAATAGCAGCTCCTTCAAGGCCAAAAGGGGGGCGCCCTCGCAAAGGCTTATCTTCAGGGGCAACCCCACAATGAACACAACGACAGGATTTGTCACTTATATCCTCTTGAAAGTTCGACCAAAAGTTAATAGTGCAGTGGATGCTACCCGTGGCCTTGGACTTCTGGCAGGTGCCGTGCTCTGCCTTATCTCTAGCTTGGAGACTGTAGTCACGTGATCCTACCCGTAGACCCGATTGGCCTAAAACAAGCATAGCGTCTACTCTACTGTCAATACCGAGTGTACAGGATAGCTCCGTACTTCCTAAGAAACTGCCCAACCCAAAAAGTGACCCCCAAGAGGGAATCCAAGCACAAGCTGATCGGGTCGCGTGGCTAGCGTGGGGGTGCACTGATACACCTAGAGGTTTTTAAGGGAGAGGAGGATGCTCATTGTTGGTGTACAAGTACACTGGCTGGGTAACGCAGGGTGCATCTTTCAGGAAAAGGGTGCATGTGCACCTGATGCACCCGACTACACCCTTTTTTTCTTAGAGTGTATCTGCGTTGTTGCGAGTTGAACAAAGAGGTGTCCATCGTCCCTTTGTCTTGAGATGTTATTCTTTCCGTCGTCTTTGTCCAAAAACCAACACGCTCCCAAGTTTATATTGTATCGGCTACGGCAGCGTGGCGCCAGCAGGCTGCAGTAGTCCGTACACTCTAAGAAAAAAGTTGGCCCCAAGGGACTAACGGCAGCATTTGGTCCACTGAACTCCCAGTTGCTCCCCGAAAGGACCATCTGGTTCAAGCTAGGTACCGTGCGCAAAAGCTGGGGACTAACTGCGCTCGACTGGGACTAACCGATAGGCGTGCGCGAGCAAAACCACCCATTAGTCCCCCTTAGACAGGGCGCATCTGTATGGTTTAGTCCCCGAAGGCAAGCGGAATGTTCGCCAGGAGGACGGATGCTATTTCGCTTGTCTTGGGGATCGGCGAGACTCAGCCCAGCACGGCTGAAAGTGTTGACAAAACTCGGACGAAACTGGCGAATTTGTTTAATGTGCCACGAACGTTACATGGTACATGGTAGAGCTTCACGTGTTGTGTGAATGCGAGTTAACGAATATGTTGACTCGACTTAACCCAACTCTCTCGTCAAAAATGATCTGTTGACATTTCACAAGTCCCATTCACGTAATTTGCCTTCGCGCAAAAAATGAGCATTTATCCAAACGCAACACCTCCAAACACTAACACTTTTTTTTTCTCTTAAATGAAACTTGACAGTTTCTAGAAGCCGCGCTCTCAACGCCGGAGTCTCGCAGTCAGAATAAACGGTCACTTCAATCGCTAAAACTGAGTTACTGAGAACAAGTCGAGCCTCGTCTCTTCGTCTCCCCGTGACCACCCTTTCTGGGTAGTCCAATGTCGAACTCAAAATCCGCAACGACACACTTGATGCACAGCACGTTCCACTCAAAAAGCACATTCAGGGGCAGTATCCAGACGCCTTCATGCCATCGTCGTTGCTGTTTCAGGTAACATTCCAGATGAACAACGAAGAACGAACCGCGCCCGGAGCGCAACCCATGGCAACACCCTACTAATACAAAATAAATGCGAACTAAAAAAAAAAAAAATAAAAGCCACCCGAGAAAGCGGAATATACTTAAAGGGGCACTCAAGCAGTTTTTGGAGAAGCTACTTTTTGGTGCGATGGCGTTAAGGAAGTGTCAGTGAATGAGTATCTTCAGTTTTAGAAGGCAGAACCGCCTATTAATCACGCAGGAATAAAATACGTGCGGACTCTTTTCTTTACTTGCGAGGACCAATGAAATTATCGTATGTTTGAAAATTTTGGCGGCCTTTGTAAAGTTTCGCTAAAGAAACAGTTTTCAGTTCATTTAAATATGTTGTGCATGATAATTTCAAAAGACGTAAAATATTTCTAGTTTAGAATACGCGATACTGCAATTATCGTTTCACAAACAAGGGACTACGTTTTCTCCTTGCCTTCCTCCACGGGGGGTGAATTTCCCGCTCCCCCGGGATGCGCGGAAGCGCATGTATCTGCGCGCGTTGCCACTTGCAGGCCGGTCGGGCCGGTCGTGTCGGTAGCGGGCCGGCCAGGCCTCGGTGGGGGTCGTCGACGTGGACGGCGTGGTGAAAGCTCATCGTTCCGCGTGAAAGCGCTATCCTTGACTGTGAATTTTCGTCGTGTGTCGCTATGATAACCCAGCACGTACTAAAAGGGAAGATCCACCTACTCGTGCGGCGATGTCGTGGCGGCACTCTCAAGACAGCAGAAACGCCCGTGCCGTCGTGTTTGTTTACTTCGACTACAGTGGTGCTTTCTAAGCATTTGTGCCCTCGAACATCGTCCGGATTTCTTATTTGGCGCATTTCATGCGTGTGCTCAAGTTCAAGGTATTACTGGCGCGTACAGTATAAAGGATGCGAATTTTCACGCGTTTTCATCACCGGAGAGAAGTGATTAGTGTTAGCAATCCTCAACGCTCGCAACGTCTATCTGATCACGAAATCATATTTCTACGTTGCTATATCGCTGCTAAGATTACATTGTCTTTTATAATCGTAGAAAAGGCGTGTGGCGATATTTGTACTATTGCAATGTCGTGTATTAGAGTCGTTATCGTCCAAGACGGCGTACTGAATCTTTTTTTCATCCACTGTACCCTGCAAGCCTATCAAGAAAAAATAATAATAAAGCTTTTGGCTATAGACAACTTTCTGTCTATATTCGGTTACGGCATTGAGTAGCAGTGCGTCCCCTTTTTAGAGGGGCCGCTGAAACAGCTGACGGCCGCGTATAGAAGCGGTCGCCGTGCTGACGACCCGCTGCGCTTGTTGTAGTGGTTGCAGGTGTGTGTACGCGCGGCGCAGAGCGGTCGTTCCGGTCGCAACAAACGCAGTCCTAGGTACGCGCTCGTTGCACATGTCTGAACCAGCCTTTCCCCCGTCCTCCCGAGGCGAAAGGCAACGTGGCGACATCGTTTGACATCACGTACCAGAGGTAACGCTGCGATGTCAAACGTTGGTTCGGTTACGACTTGCCCCAACCGCAAATCGAAGAATGCCCGAAAAGGTCTGCGTTTCGCCGTCCTCGGAACCCGAACATGACTCCGAAGCGCTGCTATCGTCCACATCGCACGTCGAAGTGGCATCATAGGAAATCATCCCCAGGTCGGCTGTCCGCCGAAGAATTTCAACCTCTAACGGCGTCAGGTCCTCGAGCGTAACCCCGCCATGATCGAAGCTCGAATGACAAAGAGGTTCGGCCGATGCGGCCAATGCGGCTAAATCGGGATCACTGCGCGACGGAACGTCGTCCAACGCCATTGGCCCGAGATCCTTTTGATAAGCGTGCGAGGACCAATGAGAGTGGTTTCGTTTTCGGGTGGATCCGAGGTTTGGCGGCCTTCAATTACATTTTTATTAAAGAAATAATCACCGTATGACTATATTTTTTGGTTTTTAGGATACTTAGGGGGTCTAAATTCAGCTGTCATCATCAAAACACGAATTCAAAAACCACTTGAGTGCCGCTTTAAGAGAGAGAGAGAACAGAAAAAAAAAAACAACGTGTTTGCTTGTGCGTCACTCGACCGGCGTGTTGAAAATGGTGACCTTCTCCCGTCTTTGGAGCACTGCTGGCTGTGTCCGTGTGTCGTGTGTAGTGGGAGGGGGAAAAGAGATTTCCTTGTGCGCGCCCTTTCCCTCCCCCAACCCCCTACCCGCATTCTTTCTTATAACTGCTTCTCGCTAACGCGGAGGGTTGGGCAGATAGGGTCCGTTGGGAAAATGGGAAGGGCCTTTGTTTGAAAAGAACCGGTTTTTAGTAAGTTGGAAGTTGACATACAGCCATCGTCGGAGGCTGGTCACCGTTTTTTTATTCTCCTTGTGTCGTCTCCGAACATGGCGGGATCCGGTTTGGATTCGCGGTGCTGAAGCACTTCACTTGATCTGTTCTGAAGTCACAAGTCAAGGGAACTCAATTAAGGTATGTCGAAGTACTTTTGTTTATGGTGTATTCATTAACTGCGGCTTCAGAAAGTGTTTTCTTTTGAGCGCGTTCTCTAGCTTGCAAAGCGCGCGCCATGCTCTATTCTTTTTGGCACCATGGTTCCTGATTTTGTTATGCAGCACAGAGACCTCATATTCAATCGTATCGAGCGAAACGCCAGTTCTACCGATGGCTTATTCTTTGTGTGTGTGTGTGTGTTTTGCAGACCCTGGCAGGATCGCTTGACCATAAAGGCCTGTCCACACATGCAGCGGAGCGCTACAAGCATAGCGCTGACTTAGCGCTAAGCGCGTGCTGAAGGGAGCGGTCACCAGCTTTGTATCGCGCCGTCAAAACTGTTGCTCATGGCAGACGAAAAGTAGCTCACGACACGTGAGTAGCGCAACATCAGCGCTTCGCTGCGTGTGAGAGACATTTATTCGATTGTGCACTAGACTTTCGCATTGATGGCGGGAGCTCGTGCCGTTACTTTGAAGCATAGTTTGAGCACGCACACGGTGGGTCTGTAGTTCGTGCCGAACGGTCTACTCAAAATCGAATATTGCGCTGGTCTGCTGTCAACAGATCGCATGTTGGATGTGAATCATTGTAGCACTTATGCAGCCTATTTGTTATTTTATTATGCGTGTGTTATATCTCATACTTTTGTCGAGCGATCGGGTATTTCACGCTGCCCTGTTACTAATAATCCAAATTCCTCGCAAACAGGCAAGAAGCTGCCGGTGCCCCAAAAAACGGCGCTTGGACCACGACCGGTTCGGACAGACGTTCCGGTGTCCAAGCCATCGTCGACGCGAGTGCACTCTTCGGAATTCGGCCTTATCGTGGATTCTACCGCCCAGGAACTTGGGCTTCAGTCATCCTTGAATGCTATGTGTATCTACGAGGCAATAAAGCTACGTTTTACCTGAACTGCACAATTTCGTTTCGGAGATTTTTGGCTCGGGACCAAATGTAAAGGTTTAGTCCCAGGGGTCTAAATCCAAGGGCGCAACGTTTAGACCCAGGGGTTCAAGTGCAAGGGCCTAGCAGTTGGTCCTCGGGGTTCATTTGAAACGGTGTAACAGTTAGTCCCAGGGGTCCAAGTGCAAGGGCCTAACAGTTCGTCCTCGGGGTTCAATTGAAACGGTGTAACAGTTGGTCCCAGGGGACCAAGTGCAAGGGCTTAACAGTTAGTCTCCAGGGGTCAATTGCAAAGGCGCAACACTTGATCCCATCAGAGGAACTGCGAGAGACTAATGGAGGGGTGCAACTGTTACTCCCCTTCCCGTTAGTCCCCGAGGGGACTAATGGTTGTGGCAACGCACTTGCTCCCTTCGGGGACTAAGTCGCGCTTCCCTTTTTCTTAGAGTGTAGTAGCACTGCAGCAGGACGCGTCGCCTTCATGTTTGCGGATCGAAAGAGCGTGTTCCTCAGGTATGTAAGCGCAAGGGCGTTTTTTCAGCTCCGACTGCTGTCGTGCCATCATCGAAATAAGGCCCGTTCTCGGATCACCAATAAACAGTCACTGTGCTGCCAGCCGGTGCATCTATACTCTGTTCACACTTAAAGTGCAACCCCACCATGTAGGCCGTTTAGCTTCAAATTTTGACGGTTTGTAACTTCCTAGCTTTCTATGTACTTTACACTGATAAAGTTAATGTTAAATTAAATAAGTGATTTTTAGCTATACTTTAATGTCTCAATATTAAGGTTATTTTTAGTGGTTAGTTATTATTCAACTTCTAATAATAAACCACAGTTTCAGATAGTAACATTTTTTTCTGGACTTACAAAGTTCCAATGTCCATGATAATTTACGTGAATAGTGAATTAAAAAAAAGTAAGCAATTAGTTGTACAGAGAATGTATATTTAAAAATAAAAAATAAATATTAGATTAGTGTTATTTCCTCGTGATATAAAAACGGAATCACGTCAACTAACGAAAATAACGAGACATTAAATTATGAAGCATCTTTTGATATTACATTTTCCAGAACCTGCATGTCAACAGATTACACGTGAAGTACAGTATTCAATCATAAACTTTTCACTTTCAGTTGCGGCAAGTTGCCGTTTTCTAATATCAAATACATGGCGACACGTGTTTAAGAATAGCTTGATTTGCAATTTGCCGCCATGCGACGCTTGGAACGTCCACGTGAGAGACAGAAATGTCACCAGATGTGTGTATGCCAGATGCATGGATGCCCGCAGTGAGCGAGCCAGGGATGTAACAACAAGCGCGAGGCTGCGAGTGGACCACAGCTGCTTCTGCGCGCGTTATTCCGGCGGTTGCAATTCCAACATGTTTGCCATTTCAATTGCTTTTTTTATCAACTGCAGAAATTATTTTCGCAATTATACTACGGCTTGTCGGAATGGTGCGACTATATCTTTTCATAGCCGTCTCGGAGGCGTTTAAGCGGAAATAATATGTAATAAATATCTAGCCGTCTTGCTGGCAAAGCGCTGACCTACGGGTCCCCGTTTGGATGGTTTCAATCCCTTCCTAAGTGCCCGCAATCTGGCGATGGCCTATTACTGAGAAGGCACCTTGCAATGAAGATTCGGTAAGACGACAAAAGATCTCCAGTTGGTCAAGAAATTAAAGGGGTGCTCCGGCCGTTTTTTGAGCTACCTAAACAAATTGCATTTTCTGACTACCCGGACTTCAGTCGTCACGGTATGCTATTTATTTTCTCCAAATTCAAAATAGCAATTGAGAAAACCGTAAATGAAGTTGATGCCGAAACCAGCATTCAAATTTTCGCGCGCTCTTCAGGGGTGTGACGTCACATATGGTACAGACTTTCAGGTCGTGCATGTAGTCTTAAACAGAGTATGTTAAGTGCTTTTTGCGTGCTTCTCGGTGAATCAGTTACCAAACATTCTTTTCCCACCATCAAACGTCTTGTAATCAGTTGGGAACATGGCTTACTGCCCCCTTTGTACCATATCTGTCGTCACACATCAATGTTGCCAGTAGGGGCTCCATTTTGAGAAACACGATGAAAACGAAATTTGAAAATTCAATAAGTTCGCGAATTTTTTTTCTTTTCACACAATACTTGGGGAACTCGTAGAGCCATGTCTATCGGTGTGTTGAGCTAATTTTAAAGCAAATCAGCGACCATGAAAAAATCGCCGGGTACTCCGGCGATTTCTTCATGGTCCCCGATTTGCTTGAAATTTTGCTAAACTCGCCAAACAACATCGCTAAAATAGTATCCCATAAATTAGGTTAAAATATTTTTTTTCGCGAAATTATTGAATTTACAATTTTAGTCCTCACCGTGTTTTTCAAACTGAAAGTCTCTACTGGCAACAACGAAAAAGTGACGTCAGTGGAAGGCAGGGGTTCACTCTTTGGTCTGTAGAATTTGTTCCCAACCGATTTGAAGCAGCTTTATGGTGTCAAATGAATGCTTTGGAAGCTCGCTCCAGGATCCGCGCTCCAGCACCGAACAAATGATTGGCATATTCTATTTTTTAGACTGTTCGCTCGACTGGCAAGCCTGCCCGCCACTGACGTCACGGCACTGAAAAGTGCGGGTAAATTTGAATGTTGGTTTTTGCATCATTTTCATTTGCCGATTTCGCAATAACTATTATGAATTTCGCGATACTAAATAGCATACCGGAAAGGGTAAAGGCTGGGGAGTCAGAAAATATAGTTAGTTGAGGTAGCTCAAAAATCGCCGGAGTACCCCTTTAACACGCTGTTTTTTGCTGGGGCAATATGCCCTTCGTTGGTTTGACCATAAGATCTGACATTTTACTTCGCTTTACCTTAGACATAGCCTCCTCTATACTGACAAAGCCTGGCAGATCGCCACGAGACGCGGCCGCCAAAGTGAGCAGGTTGAGCGGCACACAAGAGTCATGTAACAGGCGCCCCGCTGCGGCGAGACACCGAAAAACACTTGTCCCGAGCGATGGAATGTCCGCTCGTGCTTCTCGCGTTCCTCGGGCTACCACTTCTTTTCTCGTTAGGTTTGAAAACCATTTTTCGGGTCCTCCCCGCTGCAAAAGCTGTGCGCTGAATACCAGACTCCCCTAGAAATGCTCTGTGCTACCAGGTCCTCGCGCTCTAAATTTGCGACCGGGCACTCTATGGCTCCGTCATCGAACTGCCTGGCTTTGTGAGTACAGAGGAGGTTATGCCTTAGATCAAGGCGCAGCCAACACTACTGGCCGATGAAGCTATGCAAGCGGCGCCAAGATTTCACGGATGTGCAGTTTGTTATGTTTCGTGTTTGTGCGATCATCGGCTAACCAAATGTCGTGAATAAGCCGTGACATTGCGTCTTTAGTGCGTGTGTTCGCGTTTTTTTGGTGGTCTTTATATCTTTGATTGCGCTCTTATACTTATGATGAAACGGGGTATAGTTGGTGAATTTCTGGGAATATATGATATATTTAACAAACATAACACGTTAATGCGAATGGTAAAAACACAAGATAATTAGAGCAGTTGTAGCAATTATTTTTTATGTTTCTGATTGTCAAATACGTTATTACTCATAAAGGAAAGAAAGTCCCGACTATTCTGGAACATTTCAATATAGGTTTGATTGTTATGTTTTATTGCGACCATTTTGCTTTCCATGTTGTCACAGAACAAATTCATCATCTGTACTCTATATGACAATTATGCGATTTTATTTAGTTTAATTGCCGCCTCTAAGACAACGAGGTAAAGCGCTGGCCTAAAAATCCCTAGTTAGTTCCACGGATCTCCAGACGCATAAATAAACGCCTGATCTTACCCTTGTGGCAGTTGCGATCAAGAGTGGTAGAAACTGTTAACATTCGTTTGCTGCACTGACGGCTTGTGGGTTCCCGCACCTGGCAAATATTATCTGCGGCGACAAGTCGCCTAGAAGGCGACTTGTCGGCGTATGATCTCAAAAGGTCGTGGTGGTATGATCTCGAAAGCGAAGCAGCAAGCTTGTTTAAGACTCAAAAATTATTGGGACGGGGTTAAGCTCAGCTTATCCCCGTCGTATAACAATTATACTGACCAATGAAGATCTACCTTAGATTTATAACTCTGTCTCTCTGCCACTGTCAATCTGCTTCTTTTCCTTTTCCCCCTCTCTTTTTGTCTCTTCCTCTCTGTAGGGATGGCCGAAGGAGCTTAGCCGAAAGAGCTCGGGAAATTAGCGGCGTGGTCACCCGAAGCGTCCTTCGGAGGCGCCCGATGCCTCAGGTTTTTCCCTTTGGCGGCAAGCGGCGGCCAGCTCCCGAAAGTGGAAGCAGATTTCCTTGCGTGGGAAGTAAACGGGGTCTTCGTTTCCAGGTCGGGAACGGGTGGTTGCCCTTGCCGCCGGGGTAATGGACTTCTTCCAAAACCGACGCGCCCCATCGCGGCGAAATACCACGCAGTGCACTCTGGGAACTATACTTTGTCTCATCCTACGATGGACTAAAGGCCAAGGCCATGGGCCGCCAGGTCCAATCACGTTCCACGCTATACTATGACACGCTTAACGTTGATTAGGGGTGGACGAATAATGCTCGAATCCAAAAGCGCCGCATCATTTATTTAGCTTCGACGCTGCAACGAGCCCATATGTCGTGGCATTCTTTGCGATGTGAAATTGTTGAGTCATTCAGTGCTCTTAGATTCGGACCACTGTCCACCCGTCCCCTCATCAGCGATTCGAGACCCGGGCACCGATACGAGCATCGAAGCGGAAAACCGCACAATTTCTAAGTGGCTCGTGATTGGATCTGTCGGACCGTAGCTTTTGCCTTTAGTCCATCGTAGGGTGAGACGAAGTATAGTTGGCCACTCAGTTTCGGTTTCGACCGAGCAGCTTCATCTCATGCTATCACGCCGCGACCGAACGCGCTGCTTGCGTTTTCGATTATCTGACTTTTCACGAACGTACAATACACTCATTCTCGAGCGATACAAAACGAAGACCGGGGCACTTTCCCTGGTTCCCGAAACACCGGATATTATGAGGGCGTATGCAAACCAACGCGCTCAAGCTCGTTGATGCAAACGTAGTAAGACGTGGCTTAGTCACCTCACCCCACGAGTGCATCTTTGAGTTAAATTTCGATAATCCCGTCTAGTACCAGTGAACTACAACTGAAATTTGGTCACCTGGAGCCTTACACGTATTTTTTTTTGCCAAACGTCCGCTTCGTGTTACTTCAGTGGGCGAAAAGCAAGCCGCATCCTCACAGGAGTATCAAAGTTGAGCTCAGCGTTGACGCATGATCTTTTAAGGAAACGCAATAAATTCGACCTCACTACTGCACAAAAGTTACTGTATCTCCCACTCAAATTTTATGCTGATAGAAGATTTAAGTTTTCGCAAACGCTGAGATCGGCTAACTACGACGGAGGCCCTAACAAGCGTCCCCAACTCCTCGCTGAGCCTTTTTGGACGAGCTTTTACTGACGCCCAAGATTTGTGCCTGACCGGTGTGTTTGAAATTGTCTCGGCATACTCAGGCAGGAAGAAAGCAAACACAAAACAAATATTATGGCCATTAGCAAGCGTCAAACGCGCTTTGAATAATTTCGTTCGTTTGGGGCACCGCATAGGGGTTCATGCCCGTCCGGGCGCACTTCCGGCGAACGGTGCGACATTCTTCACACAAGTGCTCGACTTTTGCTTTCTTAAAACGGTTTGTATGTTCGAATGTGCTTATTTGATTGCAGGATAACTTCATGCGCATACGCGATGTTGAATATTGGTGGAATGCAATCGGGTGGGGACTTCACTTAATTCGTGCAGTGCTGCGGGTCTGTACAGATAAGAGATAAGAAGTGTGTTAAAATTGAGCTTTTCAATGGCGCCTCCGAGTTTTACCTCGCGTACTCAGGCGTAATAAGACAAACGGTAATCGCAAAAAGTAATATTGTGTCTATGGACGCACGAAACAAACAAACTCCTTTCTGTTAGCGTTTCGATCGAGGTATGTGGACGAGCCAATGCTGGAATCTCGACGCTACGAAACTCGTGCATCGTGCGTTTCATGCACCGCGTAACAACCAATCAAATTGATAGCAGTGAAGAGCCAGCACGTGTCAACAAGAGTCTTATTCATAGTCTTTTCCATATGTGATTGGTTGATCGCCAATTACAACTGGAACTTCAGCTTCTTGATTTGTTCGCCACGTTCGCCGCGAAGACTTCGTCGTTGATGTCGGGCAGCGGGAACCCCTTCTAGGACTGGCCGCTCGCGCTTGTATCCTTTACTGCAACCCCCCTTGAGAAGAGAAGGTGAAGCAGATATCCTTAAATTCGTACACAAACTACACAGGCCTTACGGTGGTGATGAAATTTCGATGTTTCAAAGGTAAATTCTGGGCATTTGAGCACAGCAAAAGCTACAAGAGCGAGTTCCGTGCTTTAAACGGCCTGCCGAGCGGTGGAGATCACTTCGTCGAACGACACCTCGCCGACAGATTGTTTCGTATACTGCGACATTTCATCGACAGTTCGTTCCATCGAAAGGTTTCCGCGATCGTTTCATCGAAACATCTTGTTAGGTTTCGTCAGAAGCGTCTGTCCGGTCACATCGCCTCTGTCGCCGGCATCCGGATGGCCCTATAGCTTGCAGAACCCTTCGCGGTTCCGATGGAGACTGGCGCGAGCTTGGGCCTGAGTTTATATTGAAGTTTCCCCGAGCAGAGTGAGGGTTTCCGCGTGTAGCATGGAGTTTTTGGAACCCCAAGGATATGGCTCACGGATTTGTTTTTGCCATATTGGAGCCACCTGAGTGAGTTCGCTTTAGTTTCGGTATACTTCCAGCGAACAAAACGAAGCCAGTAATTCAACCCAGTCCAATTACAAAAAAATAAAAATAAAATAAAACGGCGAAGAAAATAATCCAGTGGAGCGCCCTACCAACTCAGCTAGCTCAGTCGGTAGAGCCTTTGGTAGAGCGCTTCACTGGAAATGGAGAGGTCCCGGGTTTGACACCCTGACCAGGTGGATTTTTCCGGTCGCGCATCAGTCACCTAGCTGTGTTTGGAGATGTGTGTTTGTTCTTTGTCCCTCTTGTTCCTCTTCTCCAGGGATTATTTTCGTCACCCTTGTCCAGCTCGCTTGCACCTTTGCATTTAATTGCATTATAATCATAAAACGTTGTTGACGAAACGTCGCAGTTGCATGTGTTCACGAAACAAGTTTCCACGGATCATCCCTATGTCAAGAAAACGTATGTCCATGAAATATGTCAATGCAATCTGCGTTCATAAAAAGTTGTCCACGAAAAGTGTTTTGACGAAACGAAATGGAGCCCTGCCGAGCCTACGTGTTTTTGCAGTGAAATTGTGTTTTAAGGCAGCATGCTCGCGCGTGTAGTTTACGCTTCGCTCGCACTTATTGTGCGACAGAGCTTGCCCTCTACATATGCGCAGTGCAAACCACTTTTCACGTGATCACAAGCTTGTTTATCAATATTGATTTGGTTTTTAGTTTACACTACGATTCAGCTCGGATTAAAGAAAAACCTACGCGCTACCGGCGGGGTGTACCACAGTCAACACAGAATGTTCACATGTGCCCGTCGTGTGAGTAAAGGTTGTTGTATTTCAAAAGCAATTGTGGCGGTGTAAAATCAGGTGGCGAATGTTCACTGCCAGCGAGCTTTGTGGCAAGCCCTTGACCGAGAAGACTCTGCCGTGAGGACGTAAATTTATTTCAGCAACCGAGAGTTAGAATGCTTCCGCACCTTGTATTGCAAGCAACCATTAGACACAGCTTACACCACGCCTGAATGTAACAAAGTACTATGGAAATACAAATATGACAACCTGAACAGTACTTGTACAAGCGCTAGCTTTCGACGCGCTCAAAAGTGTAAAATGTAGCGTTTTTCCAGTTTTTGAGCAGCGCGCGTGACATGTGTACGTGCACAATACTGTGTACGCACACTTTTCACGTATCACATATCACGTACACATATCACGCCCCTCGCACATTTTATTATATTTTCTTGAACACAAATAGTTGGTCTGCACAAATTACCAAATTAATATTGCTACATTGATTAAACACTGTGATAGCTGTCCATAAATAGAAATAAAGTTCCAGGCTTCCTTTCTTTCAACACTTTTCTCTTTCTAAATAGAAATAATTGTTAGGCTGCAGTCATTTTAATTGCCCCTGCACTCAGTGCTAAAAGTAATATTGATAATTTAATGGTGTGAATAATTCTTTAACACTGGCTTTACTTTTGTTATCTTGTAAGCATAATACTTTTGTGACAGTCCTACTTCGCTTTTACCAAACTCAATATCTGTAAAAGCTGATGCTCATTTTATTTTCTTAAGTCTCAAGGTGAAAATAAAAGGCGTAGTAACTGAAAATAACACAACTGACCAAAAGAAAATATTATTTTTTTTTTTTGGTTTTGGTTCTTGAGGTATTCAATTCCTCAAGCTAGAATTCCGGAAGCCCCCGTCTATTACGTCATCACGTTTTTGTGAAAATCTATAAAGCGCCAAACAGGTTCACGACAAAACGACCGACATGTCATACGAATGTGAACACTTTGAAACATGTAACTGGCCTCCGAGACCTTCGGGTTGATTAAATGGACACCTCCAATCTCAATTTTTTTACGCGTCTTTTTTATTTGTCTTGCATGTGCCTCGCAATGGACTACTTCCATAGACCCCTGCATGCAACACGGCGCGCGTTGCACTCTGGGAACTAGTTGGCCAGGGAGGAGAGTGGCATGGTTTCGGTTTCAATCGACACGTCGAAAAGAGATTATACAAAGAGCGCGAACTATTAACGGCCGTTATCTCACGTTTTCTGGTCCCGAGAGCATCATTTTTGGTCTCTAAACAAACCTAAATGGCCAGACCTAGAAGCTATAGCACGAGCCCGAGACGTATAGCTTGTCTTAATAAACACATGCTTGTTGTATTTTTGTACTCGAGCCTTTCTGTTAGCGTTTCAAGGTATGTGAACGAGCCAGTGCTGGGAATCTCGAAACTGCGAAACTCGGGGATCTTGCTTGTGTACGAGTCAACACGCTGTTACAACCAATAAGTATGCATACTTTGAGCTCCCACCTTTACATTAGTGTTGCTGGTCAGGAAGTTTGTTTGTTTTCTGCTTCCATAGACGAAATATAACTTTTTGCAATTGCTGTTTTTTCTTAATACGCCTGAGTATACGCGAGGTAAAACTCGGAGGCGCCATTGAAAAGCTCGACTGGAACATAGTTCTTACCTCTTATCTCTACTGACCCGCAGCACTGCAGGAAGCGAAGTCCCCACCCGCTTGCATTCCACTAATATTCAACATCGCGTATGCACATAAAGTTATCCTGCATCATATAGGCACATTCGCACATACAAACCGTTTTAAGAAAGCAAACGTTGAGCACTTGTGTGAAGAATGTCGCACCGTTCGCCGGAAGTGCGCCGGAACGGGCGTGAACCCCTATGCGGTGTTGCAAAACGGAACGAAATTATTCAAAGCATATCTACGGTTGGCTAATGGCCGGAATATTTATGTGTGTTGCGTTCTTCTTCACTGACTGAGTAGGCCGAGATAAATTTCAGGACACACACGTTCAGAATACAGATCTTGGGCGTCAGTAAAAGCTCCGTCCGAAAAGGCGTAGCGAGGAGTAGGGGACGCTTGTTAGAGCCTTGTACAAGCGCTAGCTTTCGACGCGCTCAAAAGTGTAAAATGTAGCGTTTTTCCAGTTTTTGAGCAGCGCGCGTGACATGTGTACGTGCACAATACTGTGTACGCACACGTATCACGTATCACATATCACGTACACATATCACGCCCCTCTCACATTTTATTATATTTTTTGAACACAAATAGTTGGTCTGCACAAATTACTAAATTAATATTGCTACATTGATTAAACACTGTGATAGCTGTTCATAAATAGAAATAAAGTTCCAGGCTTCCTTTCTTTTCAACACTTCTCTCTCTCTAAATAGAAATAATTGTTAGACTGCAGTCATTTTAATTTCCCCTACACTCTGTGCTAAAAGTAATACTGATAATTTAATGCTGTTAATAATTCGTTAACACTGGCATTATTTTTGTTATGTTGTAAGCATAATACTTTTGTGACAGTCCTACTTCGCGTTTACCAAACTCAATATCTGCAAAAGCTGATACTCATTTCATTTTTTTTAAGTCTCACGGTGAAAATAAAAGCCGTAGTAACTGAAAATAACACACCTGACTAAAAGAAAATATTCTTTTTTTGGTTTTAAGTTTTGAGGTATTCAATTCCTCAAGCTTGAATTCCGGAAGCCCCCGTCTATTACGTCATCACGTTTTTGTGGAAATCTATAAAGCGCGATACAGGTTCACGACAAAACGACCGACATGTCATACGAATGTGAACACTTTGAAACATGTAACTGGCCTCCGAGATCTTCGGGTTGATTAAATGCACACCTCCAATCTAAATTTTTTGACGCGTCTTTTTTATTTGTCGTGCATGTGCCTCGTCATTAGCTCAGGACGATTTTCGTGTTTTGTTCTGACCACATTTGCTGGAGACGCGAGCTCATAGCGTAGGCAACTGATGAACTTCGCACGAGAACTGGTGCAGTCGGGTCGCGTTCAACAGAAAGTTCGCGCATCTAGAAACAAGTGAACGGCCAGGGATGTGAATTTCGGAAGAAAGAAAAATACCAGACTTTATCGATGCGCCACCACAAACGATTTATTGCGTTCATGCACAGGTCTGGAAGGTGATCCCATCGACATCTGTTGGTTCAGAATCACACTAACCAAGGGTGGGATTGCACTAGGTTGCTCCGCTGAGACTGCAGCCAATGTCAAGCACAAGAGCTCGAGGTCGCTGCTTTGAAGCAGCGTTCTCCCGCAGAACGAGCACTTTCACTAGAAATGTCTGTCTCAAAACCAGGAGCGCGGACTAGTTCACGCTTGTAGCTTTGGCCGCAGTCTTAAAGGTGAACAGAGTATAGACCTTTTTCGCATAACCTCAAACCAGCCAGTAACTGACGTACCCTCAACCTGGTGCATTTTTGAATTGCCCGCTGACACAGGGTATGCAACCGCCAAGGGTATGGGCGAAAAGGCTTAAAAACGGACTTCGTGCATGAGTTAGTTCCGAATGCTCCTTTTTACCGTGCTGCAATTTCCGAAAATCTACGGTTGTCTCGCTACCACTGCGTGGTCGTCCGATGAATAAATAATTTTAAAACGCATAAGAACAATAGCAGAAAGAGTGCCATGAGTACAAGAAGCTGCAGTGCGAGTGTGGCTGCAATGTTATCGAGCTTCGCATTTTCCCCAAGAATCCTTATTTATGAAGTCAGTCAGGCGACGGCTTAAGCCCAGCTGACCTGGCCCTGATGTTTCTTTCATCTTACTATTATTAAAGACATTTTCAAACAAGATTCGTATCAGACTCAACGTCACGTTTACGGTCACGACCCCTTCGTCTACGACAAGAGGACCGATTTTAATTCCCGGTGCAGGTGGTTCAACTAGGTTATCACTGCAAGCCCCATGCTATGGGAAAGGTATGAAAAATTCTACATGCCACCACTCAAGATGGAGCCATCAAATGCCGAGAGCTTACCTGCATAGACTACATTAAACTGCTTTTATATACAGGGTGTCACAAAAGAAAATTTACACGGTCTTTTTTACCGCAAAAATAAACTAGGCATCACTGAATGCTCATCCTCCGCCCAAAGGTAGCGCTAGAGGTCACAACCAGATGCCAAAGTTTCAGCCCGATCCGATAACGTAATCAAAAGTTAAAACTGATTTTCTGGAAATTTCAATGGGAAAATGGCGGCCGACGGAGTTTTCGAACACATGGGGCTCTATGGCACCAGAAACCGAAAACGGGCGAAAATGGGCTCCATTTTCCCATTGAAAATTTCAGAAAATCAGTTATAACTTTTGATTAAGTTATCGGATCGGGCTGAAACTTTGGCATCTGGTTGTGACCCCTAGCCCTATCTTTGGGCGGAGAATGAGCGTTCGGCGATGCCTAGTTTATTTTTGTGGTAAAAAAGACCATGTAAATTTTCTTTTGTGACACCCTGTACTTCGCTGCGGAAACTCAATCAAAACACCCCACCGTCTTCGTCCTCGTTCTCTCGAGGAGGCAAGGTGATGCCCTATGAGAAGCCAGCTGGATTCAACCGGACAAGCTCCAACCAAGTTATTGCAGCCCGCCATAGCCAGGTCTAGCCAAGTTCCCCCCATACCCACATCGTTGCCTACCCAGATAGCTGTGCTGCCAGAACTAGCCGGTATTTCTTTTTCTAAGCCGCTAGACGGCGTTGTCGGCGCCGCAATTCTCAAGATGAAGGCGCCGTTAAAGAAAAGGTCTATAAACGTTTCCAATGTTTACAAAATCACAGTCCAGCGTGCGATCTTCACAGTTCAGCACGTGCGTGCTCGTCGCTTCGGAAAGCGAGGAAAGCACGCACCATACGCACGAACACTCAACAAACGCTCTTTTTTGGAAAGGTCTATAGGGAGTATTCACTCGACGCCATACTTGTGGGTGCTGTTTATAGCGCATGCTCAGAACGAGCTCACATCAATAGGCTGCTAAGACCGACACTCTTGATGGTGCGGGATGCACGTTGCAAAAGAACTGTCGAAGCTCGCCGTCAGCACGCGCTCAGCATTCGCGCACACAACTACGGCCACCAGTGAATACTCCCTATAGACGTTTCCACTGTTTACAAAAATCACAGTCCACACGTGTTAAATCACAGTCCAGAACGCGCACGTTCGTCGCTTCGGAAACCGAGCAAATCACGCGCCATACGCACGAACACTGAAAATGGAACCTGCCAAGTGCCCTTTTTTGGAAAGGTCTATAGACATTTCCAATGTTTACAGAACCACAGTAGAGCGTGCGATCTTCACAGCACCGCACGTGCTTTTTCGTCGCTTCGGAGAGCGAGCAAAGCACGCGCCATACGCACTAACACTCAAAATGGCACCGGCCACAAGCTCTTTTTTGGAAAGGTCTATTAGCGACGAGATGTTTCGGTGGCGCCCTCGTTCGGTTACCTTTCGTGACGTCATTACCTTGTGAACAACAAGTTCGATGGTGTTTGTAATGGGCATGGTGGAAGCCTGAAATCATAGCGCTCTCAAAGCAACACTGCCAACACCGTCAAAATTGAAGTTCTTACATTCCTCTTATTTCTGTTGATGAGACATCCTTTGCTGACGTCATAGTCAGCATTTGGCCAATTGTGGTGGGCTGACCACAGCGACGCTTTCGTTCGCTCACGTCGCCAATAGTCACATTTGGAACCTGTCACGCGCCCACTGACTCACGAGGCTGACGAGAGTGATGAGATGCCGCGATGCCCGCGATGAGAGCAGGGGTGCTATTCTGGTCGCAAACGGTACGTACCTTTCGAGTTGTGACGTATCGAGAAAGAAGGGGCGGAGCCTCAAACTAGAATGATTCTTGTTTGAGGCTCCGCCCCAACGCTCGGGTTCACGCACGCGCTCAGCTAGAATTTGACGATCCCCCTACGTCGCGATGACGTGTCCACGCAGTTGGGGCGCAAAAATCCCCGCTTTTCCCCCTTTTCTTTTTGTTATCTTCTTTCTTTTCTCCGGGAGTTAGAGCGAGCGAATAACGGAAAAAAGGCTAACTTCCGGAAAATGGAAGGAAACAGAGAAAAATAATATTATCCTTTTATAAATTACAAAAGATTATTTCAATAATTATGACGTAAAGTAAATTTAGCTAAGATACCTCAGCTTGTTTTCTCGAAGTCTTTCGCTATGGTCTTTGAAAACAAACATGGCGAAAACCGCGGTAACGACCTTGTGGTGTTTGTGTCTCGTTTGCGTCATTGCTTTACCTGTTTCTGTACGATACGGATGGCATTACGAGAAGAAAATATTATGTGAAGGTACGCTGCGACACCGATCATCCTTTGTGAAGCCGCCGTGAACATAAGCTGCTAATGAAATTTCCTGTTTGCCTGTGAAGGAGACTCCAAATGGATACAGAGCTGACGACGACTCTGTTGTAATATATGACAAGTCATGAGATCGACGCAGAGTGCACCGGCTGTGAACATGCTGGGGATGATGCGGGAAAGTTTCTTCGGGCAGTTTTAATAATGCTTTGCTCCCTTTGCTCACTACAGTGATTACGACGGTAGTCCCCATAAGCCATGCTCTTCTCTTTCGGCGCTGAAGAAATGTACGCGACCGCATGATCTCGGGCAGTCTTTTTTTCTTATATTTTTTTAATTTGAAGAAAAGCTCGTCTCTACATAGGTACCTCGCTATCCCATTGGCTTCATTGCGCGTGACGATTCAACGCTAGTTGTCATGGGAACGTTCGTGAAACTAGAAAGCCTCTGTTTGCCGCTATACTTCGTCTCACCTTAGCATGGACTATTGTTAGCCGCGCATGCTAAAAGCGCGAGCTATAGTTGCTTCGGATGAAGCCTCGGCGGCTGCATGGGCGCTCGTGCAGCGAGTGCTCCAGTCAAGGCAGTCAAGGCTAGGTGAGACGAAGTATAACAGTCATTTTTAGAGTTCGGGTTGTGACGACAAAATGACGTAAGAACAAGAATGCACGGGATTATTTGCATTGTTTTAACTCGACAACCGTACCCTTGGCGACATAAACTCGAAAGAACATGGCCGCGATTCTCGTCGGATCGACCGCGGCTGGGGTTTGACATTCGATCGGTCACTTGATCAACGCGCACACGAATGCTTTCGTGCTGTTGAATGAGCCCATTCGGCGGCAGGACCGGGTCGAAGAGCACAGTGAGCTGGCGTTCAACGTCTCCGGTATAACACTTGACGAGATGCAAGACTTGGCTTCTATTTGTGCCGGTGTTATGAAGCTTAAAAGTTGTGGTGTTGTTGTGGCTCGTAACGGCAGCCTTGCTGAGATTATGAAGACGGTAATAGACCTTCATTCAGCGTTGCCATGCGTCAAGATTCAAAACCTCACCTTGACACAAAGTTAACCACGTTTCCGCGAGCACGGAGGCAGCAGCCAACGGTCTGAGAAAGAATTGTGCCGCCACCACGACCGCCAGCGATCGCCCCAACGGCAAGAAAACAAACGACAAGCTCATTGAGGTTTGTGTAGTGCTGACTGCTGATTCATCGGACGACAAAGGTGAACGATGTAAAACGCAACGTAAGTTTGCCAGCGTTTTGCAAAACAAATGCGTTTCGTTGAAAATTTAATTTGTGAAATTCATTAACGCCTTGAAAGTTTGACGGGGACTGCATTGTGAACGCAGTCTTCACACAAGTGTTTTCTACAGTGTGTGCTTTGCCTGCATGCATATAAAGACGGAAACACTGCCTTTATTGTGCATAAAATAAAAGAAATTTCGCTTATCTTGATAATGTTGACTACTTATTGAGTGCTGTTGATAGTAGTGGCAAAGCCAGGAACTTTTGAGGGGGTGAGGGTGGAGGGGGGTTTAGGTGGCTGGGATGTTCATGAGTTGGGGTGCGGGGGGGGGATGGTGTCGAAATTTGTGTGTATATTCTAGGGCCCGCCGGATGTTTGGGGGGAGGGGGGGGGGAGGCGAAGCCCCATGAGCCCTCCCCCTGGCTTTGCCACTGGATGATACCATAAGGGGAGCATCCTACATTCCCAGGCTGCCATAAGCATGTGCATAGCCACTGAGCTCGTACCACAATGGCAAGATAGTTGCTGACATAATTCACTTTACGTAGCGGTTCTTTCTTTAGTACATATGCTCGCTTTTCCTTCACACATCTACTCTGCTTCCGCTTGTCGTTTATGCTTGATGGTGATAAGTCAACAGTGCGTATTTGCTCTGCATTACAGGCAAATTTCAAAAAGTCCAGCTCACACTACTCTTTAATTTCAATGAGTTACTGTCACTTTTGAAACAAATTTTTAATTGTTATCATAACCTTATTCAATTGTTATCATAACCTACATCAGTGATGTGATTGCTGCTCCAGTTGCGCCAAACTGCGCCAAGGGGCTAACCCTGCTACATCCTGCTACATTTCGCCAAAATATGGGTAATCTGCGCCGAGCCTACGCCAAAGGACCAATTTAGGTCGCCTTTCAAAACCGAAACTAAACTGAGTACTGTAATTGAGCAGACGTGTGTTATGTGGCGCAAGCGGCCGCCTGACACAAAGTACCGTGCATCGATTGTCCACCCGGTCTTGCATGGTTTTCCCGGCGTCTCGCGTTTCGCGCTCTCGTCTTGTGGGTCTCGTCTCTCGTCTCCTTTTTTTTATATTTTCAGCGATAGACGCGGATGTGTGCAGACGCTCCGACGATAGCGTGCCGGGTACCAGCCATGCTGTCATGCTGTGAAACGAAACCACGTTTTTGCGCGGCAGGAGTTACTTTGTGAGCTGAAGCAACGGCCGTGGGAAAACTATATATGGTCACTGCCTTTAAGTCACCGTGGTCGCGCGACGTCGAATGTTGCCGTCCCCACGTCACTGCAGATATGGTACTTTCTAAAATGAAACTAAGTACCGCCGCATGTTCATCAACATTCCTGTTCTTGTTTAAATCATACGTTATTACAAAAATCCATTTTTAATTCAAAGACTGCTCTGTCAAAGTATTGATTATCTAGATTCCTCTTGGTGGGCCTTCTTTCGAGAAAGACCTCGGTACGTGAAAAATCTGCCGTGAAAAAAGTTGGTGAAGAGAAGTGAGCTAAAGCAAAGAAGTCAATGTCTGCACGCTGAACCCGCAGAGCGTGCTTGTTTGTCTCAAGTTCAGTCGTTGCACAAAGCGCTCCAAGAACTTTCTGAGGCTGGCTCGCAATGTCTTGCATCGATGCACTCAGGTTCTTTATTTTCTGTGTGTTAAGCTTGTACCTTGTTCGCCGGCCTTGCAAGCACGCGCCACTGGACTGTTTTTGTCGCATGCTCGAAAGTTACAGTTTGTGTACAATTTTGGGGATAAGTTAGCGACGGAGCTGAGGGGTATGGTTTCGGTTTCGATCAGACAACCGTTGTCTGCGCTCGCGTGACGAAGCATGCCCAACAGCAAGCCTGCCGAAGTTGGCCTCACATGCATGCGAACATGATTATGTGACTGAGGCACCAGCTGGGACGCTAGCAATTCATTGTTTTACGTTTGCTTGCTCTTGACAAAACTCTGGCACGTCGGGAACGAGTAAAACTGTGGCAAGCGGTTTTTCGAAATTGCTTGGCAATGCCTACAGCACTGTACACTTGTGGGATGTCTGAGCAGTAAAAACAGAAGCAGCGAGTTCCGTCACAACACGTCACATCAGAACACAACACAACACAAAGTGCCCTTCGTTTGTACAGCACTTAAAATAAATATTTTTATTTTCCTAAAAATATCTGCTCCAAAATCCACTTTTGCTGCTCCGAAACACTGTCTTGGCTGCTCCAAAAGCCGCTTTTGCTGCTCCAAAACACTGTTTTGGTTGCTCCAAAGGCCACATTTGCTGCTCCAAAACACTGTTTTGGTTGCTCCGAAACGTGCGCCAAAATGGCTTAGGCCAATCACATCACTGCTACATTCAACACACGTGTGTTGAATGTAGGACAATTGTATCTTTATTATTTTTCTTGGTCACGGAGATGACCATCCACAAGATTGCACTGGCTGCATTTCTCGTCTACAGTGTGTAACAATGTTACCATACTCTGTCAGACTAAACTCCTGCTGTCTAAACAACTAACGATTCATTTTAGGACACACCTGTTCGCAGTTCATTGCAGGGCATCGAAAAGTGTTTCTTATGACTGTCCAATGACTGACATGCAACTCCAGAAGCTTGGCGTGAAAAGGTAAAGTATCTAATTGATACAATGAAATGCCATCAGCAACCCATCCAGATTTTATTGCGTGATTGACAGTAGCTACAAACCGCAACAAATGGTCAACTGAAGACATATGTGCTAAGCGTGCACTAACTTCGAAGCGGTAGAAACCCTGATGTTTTAACATCAACTTACCACCATGTTGTTAATGGCAAAGTGGTGTTTGCGGCAAAGTGTTGGAGTCCTTCAGAACGGTGACGATCTCCTTCAGACCGATGATGATGGTGACGAAGGTTCAGTTAGATTCTAGGTTCCGTCAACGCACCCCACGACGTCGGTGTGCTTGTCGTGGTGGCGACGAAAGCCTTCTTTCGCACATGCTTCAGCTGCCTCGGTCCGGGGTTTTGTTGACCCAGCCGTCTCTTCCCAGCCGGTTGACAGCAACACTCGCGATGGCCGTCACGGCTCTGATCACCATCCACTGGGCATTAGCTATGTGATCATCGGTGGCAACCGCGCTCTTGTAGTTCCCCGCTGCGAAAAAGCTCAGTGCAATTCAATTAGTAGCGGCTGCTTGACGGTCATCATATCTCATCGTCGTCGCTCTCGTCGTGCAGCTGGTCACACAGCAATCACACGGTGCTTTTCGACAAGCGGTACTGTCGTCAGAAACAGTCGTCGTGCATCGCGAAGGCAACCGGGTGCTCGCGGAAAACCCGTCATTGTACGCGTTGGTCGAGCCATCGTTGCGCAACAAGCATCGCCGCCATTTTCTACGCTCTAGAATCCTGCCCAGAAGTTAAAAGCACGAGCACATCACCCCGAACGATGCTTGCACGAACGTTGGCTTGCACTGCGCAAGCGCGCCTGCTCGACAGGGACGTTGAAAGCCCGGAGCACGTTCTTATAGCTCCTACACCCGCACTAGCTCGCACTACTCGCACTCATAGTGAAACAGAAAGTAGGGTGTGTCGAGTAATACCGCAGTTAATCTAGTTACGCGACTTCCGCTATGTGCTACGTAGGTCGGACGTGCTCATACGTCACTTTGTCGTCACGGTCCGAACTCGAAGAGCGAGAGTTAGGGCAAACAGTTGCTTTCGTGTTTCGCGAACGTTCCCATGGGAACCGCGTGGAATTATCACGCGGGCTGTGGCCAATAGGAACGCGCGGTTCGTAGGGGGGAGGAGTTTTCGAGAAACACGAACGTGACCGTTTGTGACCAGAATAGCACCCCAGGTCAGGATCAAACAACACCACCGCGCTCTTTGTTCCAATCCATTGATATGCGGATACCCTATAAAAAAAAAACGACCTTTGTGTGGCGCTAGCTTGCCTGCTCCTTTGCATTAATTGTATTAACAATCATAACCTAGAAAATGCAGGCCGTTCACCCTTGTTGGTGTTAGACCGGTGGCAGCTGATAAAACCCGTTCGCTATACTGACGTCTAACTCCTGGTTAGAGCGCTCCACTGTAAATGGAGAGCTCCCTTTCGATACCAGGACCAGGCGAATTTGTTTTCAGCGCGCACCAGTCACCCAGTCGTTTTTAGAGATTCGTTTTTGTCCTTTGTCTTCCCTGTTTCCTTTCTCCAGGGATTATTATCTTTTATTTCTGCCCAGCTCGCCTGCTCCTTTGCATTAATTGCATTAACAGTCATAACCTAAAAAATGCTGGCCGTTCACCCTTGTTGGTGTTAGACCGGTGGCGGCTGATAAAACCCGTTTTCTATATTGACGTCTAACTCCTGGCTAGAGCGCTCCACTGTAAATGGAGAGCTCCCTGGTTCAATACCAGGACCAGGCGGATTTTTTTTCAGCGCGCACCAGTCACCCAGTTGTGTTTGGAGATGGTGTTTGTCCTTTGTCTCCCTTGTTCCCCTTCCTAGGGATTGTCTTTTATTTATGCCCAGCTCGCCTGCTCCTTTGCATTAATTGCATTAACAATCATAACCTAAAAAATGCTGGCCGTTCACCCTTGTTGGTGTTAGACTGTTGGCAGCTTATAAAACCCGTTTGCTATACTGACGTCTAACTCCTGGTTAGAGCGCTCCACTGTAAATGGAGAGCTCCCTGGTTCAATGCCAGGACCAGGCGGATTTTTTTTTCAGCGCGCACCAGTCACCCAGTTGTGTTTGGAGATGGTGTTTGTCCTTTGTCTCCCTTGTTCCCCTTCCTAGGGATTGTCTTTTATTTCTGCCCAGCTCGCCTGCTCCTTTGCATTAATTGCATTAATAATCATAACCTAAAAAATGCTGGCCGTTCACCCTTGTTGGTGTTAGACGGTGGCAGCTGATAAAACCCGTTTGCTATACTGACGTCTAACTCCTGGTTAGAGCGCTCCACTGTAAATGGAGAGCTCCCTTTCGATACCAGGACCAGGCGAATTTTTTTTTCAGCGCGCATTAGTCACCCAGTCGTGTTTGGAGATTCGTTTTTGTCCTTTGTCTCCCTTGTTCTCCTTCTCCAGGGATTATTATCTTTTATTTCTGCCCAGCTCGCCTGCTCCTTTGCATTAATTGCATAAACAATCATAACCTAAAAAATGCAGACCGTTCACCCTTGTTGGTGTAAGACCGGTGGCAGCTGATAAAACCCGTTTGCTCTACTGACGTCTAACTGCTAGTTAGACCGCTCCACTGTAAATGGAGAGCTCCCTTTCGATACCAGGACCAGGCGATTTTTTTTTCAGCGCGCATTAGTCACCCAGTCGTGTTTGGAGATTCGTTTGTGTCCTTTGTCTTCCTTGTTTCCCTTTTCCAGGGGGGATTATTATCTTTTATTTCTGCCCAGCTCACCTGCTCCTTTGCATTAATTGAATTAACAATCATAACCTAAACAATGCAGGCCGTTCACCCTTGTTGGTGTTAGACCGGTGGCAGCTGATAAAACCCGTTTGCTCTACTGACGCCTAACTCCTGGTTAGAGCGCTCCACTGTCCTGGGATTATTATCTTTTATTTCTGCCCAGCTCGCCAGCTCCTTTGCATTAATTGCATTAACAATCATAACCTAAACAATGCAGGCCGTTCACCCTTGTTGGTGTTAGACCGGTGGCAGCTGATAAAACCCGTTTGCTCACTGACGCCTAACTCCTGGTTAGAGCGCTCCACTGTCCTGGGATTATTATCTTTTATTCCTGCCCAGCTCGCCTGCTCCTTTGCATTAATTGCATTAACAATCATAACCTAAACAATGCAGGTCGTTCACCCTTGTTGGTGTTAGACCGGTGGCAGCTGATAAAGCCCGTTTGCTCTACTGACGTTTAACACCTGGTTAGAGCGCTCCACCGTAAATGTAGAGCTCCCTGGTTCGATACCAGGACCAGGCGAATTTTTTTTCAGCGCGCATTAGTCACCCAGTCGTGTTTGGAGATTCGTTTGTGTCCTTTGTCTTTCTTGTTTCCCTTTTCCAGGGGGGATTATTATCTTTTATTTCTGCCCAGCTTGCCTGCTCTTTTGCATTAATTATATTAACAATCATAACCTAAACAATGCAGGCCGTTCACCCTTGTTGGTGTTAGACCGGTGGCAGCTGATAAAACCCGTTTGCTCTACTGACGCCTAACTCCTGGTTAGAGCGCTCCACTGTCCTGGGATTATTATCTTTTATTTCTGCCCAGCTCGCCTGCTCCTTTGCATTAATTGCATTAACAATCATAACCTAAACAATGCAGGCCGTTCACCCTTGTTGGTGTTAGACCGGTGGCAGCTGATAAAACCCGTTTGCTCTACTGACGCCTAACTCCTGGTTAGAGCGCTCCACTGTCCTGGGATTATTATTTTTTATTTCTGCCCAGCTCGCCTGCTCCTTTGCATTAATTGCATTAACAATCATAACCTAAACAATGCAGGCCGTTCACCCTTGTTGGTGTTAGACCGGTGGCAGCTGATAAAACCCGTTTGCTCTATTGACGTCTAACACCTGGTCAGAGCGCTCCACCGTAAATGGAGAGCTCCGTGGTTCGATACCAGGACCAGGCGAATTTTTTTTCAGCGCGCACCAGTCACCCAGTCGTGTTTGGAGGTTGTGTTTGTCCTTTGTCTCCCTTGTTCCCCTTCTCCATGGATTGTCTTTTATTTCTGCCCAGCTCGCCTGCTCCTTTGCATTAATTGCATTAACAATCATAACCTTTAAAATGCAGACCGTTCACCCTTGTTGGTGTTAGACTGCTGGCACCTGATAAAAGCCGTTTGCTGTACTGACGTCTAACTCCTGGTTAGCTCAGTCGGTAGAGCACTCCACTGGAAATAGAGAGGTCCCAGGTTTGATGCAATGACCAGGTGGATGTTTTCGGTTGCGCACCAGTCACCTCGCGGCGTTTAGAGATTTGTGTTTGCCCCTTGTTCCCCTCTTGCAGGAATTATTATCGTTTATTCGATCAGGCCTAGGTTTGTTTGACTTGCAGAGGGCATTTTTTCTTGTCAACTACGCTACTGTTTAGTCCTATGTAAGCTATTTAATCCTAACTCGTTTAGTTTTACTCAGTCAAACACTTGTTCACCTATTCTTTGACTTGTTTAGGTCTAGCGTTACAATCCTGCCGAGAACGAGAGCTCACTTAAAGAAAGACGATGACAAACCCCCGCGAAACACGCAACGGTCTGGGCGTTCTAAGCTCTTTGTACACATGAAATACCTTCTAGCTTTGACGACTGCGTATTTTGCGACACATTATTTGCGCGCCAACAGCGTGGGCGAACAGGCTAGGACTTGCCCGGCGGCTCGGCTCGGCTTCGTCGAGCCGAGTCGAGGTGCCCGGAGAAGCAGGACAGATCGCTTGACATCACGCCGATGTCGAAAGGAGGTATTGGAAAGGCCTGTCAGTCTAGGTCAGGGGTCTTAAACACGCAGCCCACGACACTCTGGGATGCGGCCCGGAAGTATCCCGCGGCGGCGAGGTCCCGTTCTTATACCTCGAGTGCTGGATGCGCCATAAATAATGACCTCTTGTCCATTCACTTCCACTAGAAGAGTAGCTCTGCTCGTAGGACGTTTTAACATATCTACACACTTACCTTTCTACAGAGAAGCTGTATATGACTGTTGTGAATGAAAAAGTAAACGTGCTGTGGCGCGGGCTGCACGCACTTGCACTTGGACTTGCATGGCGTCTGGTTCGATTAGGACAACTGGCGACGAGAGATAAACTGTAATATATTGACGCAGTGCCGTGACGCAGATATCGGGGAGAGGGATCTGACAAGATGCCGTCCGTAGGGAAGCTGGAAGCGTTTGATGCAAGTACAACTGAGTTTTTAGAATACCATGGGAGCGCGTTCTCCTGTACTTCCTGGCCAACGATGTTGCCGAGGAAAAGAAATCGGCCGTATTTCTGACAAGCTGCGGAACAGCAACATACTCACTGTTACGAAGTCTGCTTGCGCCAACAAAACCAGGGAAGGCAACGCTCACCGAAATCTTCGCAGTTCTCAATGCCCGTTTCAAGCCCAGGATATCGGAAGTTGTTGCAAGCTTCAAGTTCTTCTTAAGGCGACGGCACGAAGGCGAGGCTGTCAGTGACTATGTCGTGGCGCTAAACAAGTTGGTATATGACTGCAACTTCGGCACTACGCGCGACCGCAAGATGAGAGAACAGATAGTGTCCGGTATTAACGACACGAGAATGCAGACACGGTTATTGGAATCGTCATACATGAACCTGGAGTCCGCCAAGCTAATGGTTATTGCGATGGAAGCCGCAAGGAAAGACGCCCACACCCTCTGTCCTCAGGCCGCGTCAGCGGGCGCAGTGGAGCCCACCAACTTTGTGGAACCGCCCAGACGAAATGCGGTTAACGCAGTCGAGCGTGGCTGTGATCGGTGCGGTGATAAACATCAAACGTCCCGGTGTCGCCACCGGGCAAGCACCTGTTTCAAGTATGGACGTCAGGGGCACATTGCAAGTGCCTGCAAAGTGGCACCGACTGACCCAAAGAATCGCATGGACTCTCGTTCTGTGAACCAAATGGACGACCTCCAGGAAACACAGCCCGATGTAGACGAGTGCGCCATGTGGTCGCTGCGAGCAAGGGTACCCGGGCCCACGCAGATTAAAGCCATCGTGAACGAAGTGCCGCTAGTCATGGAGGTGGACACCGGCGCCAGCGTTTCCATCATCGGGGAACAAAAGTTCAATGCGCTGTTTTCTGGAACGCCGTTAGGACACTCCGAAGTGAGACTGAAGAGCCGGGGGTGTATCTCGAAACAACCCATTCGGATTTGAACCCTTCTCGTTTGAACCCATTCGAAAAAGGCCCTTCGCGTTTTAACCTTTCGCGTTTCAACCCTTTCTTATTTATACCCGTCTCATTTGAACCCATTCTGATCTGAACCCTTCTCGTTTGAACCCATTCGCAAAACACCCTTCGCATTTTAACCTTTCGCGTTTCGACCCTTTTTCTTTTGAACCCGTTCTCATTTGAACACCGTATTTGAACAACGTGCTCAAAACAAAGGGCAGTGAGGTACAGAAAGGAGGAAGAGCAGTTGAGGATGAAGGTTGAAGATGAAGCGAAAGGGGGCTGCAAAGTGACACAATATCGTGCATAGCCCATGAAACAATTTTCCTTATGCCTGCGTGCCGCCCCGAGTCTTTTACGTAGCTACCTGGGCGCATGGTGACGTGGTGACGTGGTTTCAAAAGTGCTAGCGCTGTTTCGGTACTTAATTTCCCCTTTGGCGCTGTTGATGTTAATTTTTCGTCTTGTGGAGCGGATAGATCATTGTGCTCGTCATATGTTATTGCGTGTAAGTACCGCAGAAAGATTCCGAGATCATGATGTTGGTATAACTCGGGTTCGGTGGTCACGTCGAGAATGGGAGTATTATATGCATACTCTTTGAGATGAGCACGTCTACGCTGGGGGCTGTTGATTGTTCCAATATTACGCGCAAAGGGTTGCATTCCAACCCTAAGAATGTCGAGGCTGTCCTCTTGGCCCCGAGACCGCAGGAAGTCAAAAGCCTCCAAAGCTACCTGGGCCTTATTAAGTTTTAGCGCAAGTTTATTCCCCGACTTCCTGCAGTTCTGCACCCGCTGAATCGTCTGCTGGCTCCAGACGTACCATGGACCTGGACGTCATCTGAAGAGGAGGCTTTCTTTCAGGGTAAGTCCCTACTGGCATCAGCAGAAACGTTGGCCCATTTTGACCCAAAGAAGAGAACTGTGTTGGTCACGGACGCATCTGCGTACGGTCTCGGTGCGGTTCTTGCGCAGAGGGAGGCGTCGGGAGAGGAGCGACCTACTGCATTTGCGTCGCGGAGCCTGGTTGCTGCTGAGCGAAATTACAGCCAGCTTGACAAGGAGGCGCTTGCTATGGTGTTTGGAGTGACACGTTTCAAGCAGTATCTTTGGGGGTGTTCGTTTGAAGCGGCCACTGACCATAAAGCACTACTGGGGCTGTTGGCAGAAGACAAGCTCATTCCCGAGTCATATTCGCCACGTGTCTTACGCCGGGCGTTGTTCTTGTCGGCGTACGATTACACTTTGAAGTACAGGCCTGGCGGACAGATTCCTCGCGCAGACGGACTGAGTCGGCTGCCCTTACCTACAAGCGAGTTTCAGGTCGAGTGCCCCCCCCCCCCAGAGGTGTTCATGCTCCAAGGATGCTACCCAAGAGAATTGCCAGCCAAAGCGGTTGCAGCAGCTACGAGCAGAGATCCGTGCTTGTCACAACTGCGAGCAGCATTGTGGACTGGTCGAAGGCCGCCCTGTGGACAGCCGCGGAAGCCGTACGAAGCACGGTTTTAAGAGATGAGCGTTCAGAGTGATTGTATTTTACTTGGAAGCCGAATGGTAGTCCCCACGTCTTTACAGGCAGATGTGCTTCAGTTGATACATGAAAGTCATTCAGGAGTCTTGAAGATGAAAGCAGTGGCCTGGAGCCATGTATGGTGGCCAGCTCTGGATGGGGACATCATGGTGGCAGTGGAAACATGCCGTACCTGTCAAGAACATCAACGAGCGCCAAGATCGGTACCAGTGAGGTCATGGTCATTTCCGGAAGGGCCGTGGTCTCGACTGCGTGTAGACGTTGCTGGACCCCTGAGAAACACCTACCTGTTTATTGCCGTCGACGCTAATTCCAAATTGATAGAGGTATTTACAGTAAGCGCATGCTCGACGTCTGTGACAGTTGATTGTCTGCGGAAGATGTTTGCTATTCAGGGGCTGCCGGATGTAGTTGTATCAGACAATGGTCCGGCATTCGTGAGCGAAGAATTCAAGACATTCTTACGGAAGAATGGCATAAGACAAGTGCTGGTGCCCCCGTACCATCCCCCGTCCAATGGAGCGGCCGAGCGAGCAGTGCAGACGATTAAACAGAAGTTGAAGAAGGCCGGATCAGGGGACCTTCACACGCAAATAGCCAGACTGCTGCTGTCATACAGGACGACGTCGCATGAAGTGACGGGCTGTAGTCCTGCTGAACTTTTGAGGGGTCGGAAGCTTAAGACTGCGCTGGGCTTGCTGCGACCCGATCTTCGGACCACAGTGAATCTAAAACAGCTCTAGCTGAACGTGCGCAAAAATGGACCATACACGAGGGTCACGAATATTGAGCCCGGAATTCCAGTCTTCGCTCGGAATTTCCGACCCGGCTCTAGGTGGGTGCCGGCTACTGTAGAGTCTGACCAGGGATTTGCATCGACGCTCAACTGCCAGATGGCAGAGTATTGACAAGGCACCACGATCACATCCGCGTAGCACCGAGACCCCACAGTTTAACTGGTAGCGCGGAACTCCCATCAACAGCTTTTCCATGCACACCAAGTGTCGACCAGCCGCCTGTAGGCACAAACGCTGCTGACACCACACCCTCGATGACGCAAATCTCTCCGGATGTGGGCACAAATTCAACTGCGATTTGGACGATATGCACCAACCCGCCCAGCCCAGTGCAACTACTGGCCTCGCCGTCAATCCGGACGCTGCTGACACCACAGCCTCGACTATGGTGATAGTACATCAGCAGACCCCAGTTCGTCGAGGTACACGAGCGCGGAAGCCCGTGGTGCGGTTTTCGCCCTAAGCAGTGGATGAACATTTTGCCGTGCATTATTTCTGAATATTTCTTTTTTTTGTGTTCTAAAAAACATTTTGCCGTGCATGATTTCTGCAAAATTGTTTTTACTATCTATTTTACTACTCCTTGTGAGAGCTGAAGAAGTGTTGTGAAGGAAAAAGTAAACGTGCTGCGGTGCGGGCTGCACGCACTTGCACTGGGACTTGCATGGTGTCTGGTTCGATTATGACAATGACTCGTTGGTCGAGTTTTTAATTGACCGTCGACAGAACAGTAGTCGACAGTACAGTCGAGAGAAAACCATCGCGCACGCCTTATCAGCGTTCGCGCGCGCCTTATCACCGTTAGCGTACGCCTTATCATTTGTCATGAGGTTTGACACTTGTTTCAATAAGAAAATTACAAAACGAGTGTAAAGGAATGACCGCATCTCCGCGTGGTGAATGATGTTGATTGGGGCGAAGCTCGGGTGGTGCTGATGATACTGATTTTGGTCATAGGTAGTGCTGATGGTGCTGATTTTTGACGCTGTGCAGCAGCTTCTCGCGCCCTGGTGTCCGGAGCAGCTTGCTGTCTGCGTAGACGCTGAGGCGCTGCATGCCGAGCTTTTCGGTCGTTTTCATCCATGTCAGTAGGAGAATGTGTGGTTTTCTTCTTTTTCTTTTTTTAAGAAGACAGATGGGATGGCATCTTAGAACCCCCTACTCTTTTTTTTCTTCTTTTTCTTTTTTTATAATTGTTTTTCATCTTTTTTTTTTATTTGTTTTTGCCCTACACGAGCACGTGAGCACGTGAACTCACGAGCAGGAGCACGAGCACCCAACGCCGAACGGCGGACGGACATACCGACATGGCTAGCCCCTAAGGAGCTTCGCCCCTAAAACCATGTGATAGACTATAAAGCGCTCGCGACCGATGACAAGCCTGTAGCGCTCAAATGCACTGGCTAAATTTCTCATCCACAGCTGGGAGACTCGTCGCCCGTTGAGGTAGACCAAGTTCTAGGCTGTATAAACTAGTGATGGACCGAATCTGCCGAACTTCAGATTCGGCAAAGTTCGGCAAATGCCGAACTTTTGAAGGAAAGTTCGGCAAAGATTTAGCAAAAAATTGGCAAATGTCTGCGCACGCGCGAGAACGCGACGGAGCCATGCATTGCAAATGGACGCCGTGCAGTCGTGTGGTTACCATCGTGCAGTGTAGTACAACCAGAGGTTACGGCGCGGTGTGGAGTAGGCAACACGGTGACTGTGCGTTTGTGAGCGAGTGTTCTTCTCTTCAATATTTTCTGCCGCAAAAATGGAAGATCGACCAGTAATTTACGCAGTCTACTGCGCAAGTGACAAATGATGCGGTGCATTCTGAAACATTGGCCGACAATTACTTTAAAGCACTCCTCGCAATTATAACAATTTTGTTTTCGGCTCAGAAGTAGTGTGATCCAAAACAAAATAATATTGCTTTTTCAATTAGTGTTATTTCGCGATTTTCATGTATCTGCATAAAACTATACACTGAACTATAATGCTCGACGTTGCACATCCGACATTCCTAACTCTCCCTATCTTCCAAAACGTCTGTGTGTGTCCTAACACCAGAAACTGGCATTTTAAAGGCTAAAAACGAGACGTTGCGAATATGGGACGCACACTTTCATGCAAAGCTGACGTCACGTGACACAAATTGAAAAAGATGCATATGTACAATATTATTATTATCTCTTCTGGTGAAGGCTCAGCAACCGTTGCATTTGTTTTTGCGCAGAAAACGGTGACTCCCAGAGAAAGCACGAACGCAGCGTTATTGTCTTCATTAAATAACAATGTAGACACACATGCAGGCTTTTCGCTGATGATGCCTCAAAACCGAAACTCTCGTAGCGTAATTCGTTACTGCGCCACGCTCGCTTCTACCCAACCTCGCTGTCACACCACTTCTGCAAGGAGTCACTAAAATTGCCAGTAAACACACAAAAACAACACCGATACAATTATCTTGTAGAATATCACCTTATTTAGTAATAACTATGTCAATATGCATTAGATGTTGCATATAAGGTGAGAAAAAAGGAACATAAAACCCTTTTTCGCCAGAAAAAAACGAAATATCAACGTTAAGTCTGGTAACAATGTATTTTTGCCGAATCTTTGCCGAATCTTTAGAAAAGTTCGGCAAAAGTTCGGCTTTGCCGAATCCCGAGATTCGGCGCCGAACTTTCGATTCGGCAAAAGTTTGGCCCATCACTATACCTGTTTTCACCTCAAGAACCGAAGTAAAACAAGTCCGGCTCCTCGCGGAATATTACTAATTTCCCCCTTTATGTGGATAATGAAGACATATGTATGTGAATTTTAGATTAGATATATGTTATCTTATCAAGACGTACACGTTCCAAACGTCAAAAGCATCGCTTTTTCCTCCAACAACCGAATCTCGTAAGCACTATTTCGCGCCGCGTAGGAACAATGCGCAAAACGTACTTTTTTCTTGAGGTGAAAACAGGTATAGTATTAGCCCCGAGAGCGAACACAAGCGTCGCTGTGGTCGGCCTTCCACGATTGGCCGAACGCTGACTATGACGTAAGAAAGGGGATTATCATCGACGGAAATAAGAGGAATGAAAGAACTTTAATTTTGACGGTGTTGGCAGTGTTCCTTTAAGAGCGCAATGATTTCAAGCTTCCACCATGCTATTTACAAACACCATCGAACTTGTTGTTTGCAAGGTAATGACGTAACAAGGGGGAACCATAAGAGGGCGCCACCACAACTTCTCGCCGCTAATAAACATACACACAACCCTTTTTCTTTTTCAGACGCAGCCGATGCTGCAAGCGCGATGTCCTGACTTTCAGTGTCCTTGCCAAGCACGCGCGCTCATGCAGTGAAAGAGCTGTTCAGGGCCACATGCTTGCGCTGAACCAATACCGCTGAACGCGCTGAACGCGCGGCGCGAGGAATCAGATAGCGTTCGTTCGACGGGCATCCGAAAAGCTGCATCATTCCGCGGTCACCGCGCCCGAAGAGCTGTTTATTGCGTGCCCGCAGAGCCGTATATTAGGAGAGTTTGGACAATAGGCGGAGCAAAGGCCGCCGCCAGCGCCGAATATTCCCCCCACGCTTAGAGCGTAAACTAAATTTGTGACACAGCGTCGACCAATCAAGAGACCTCTACTCCATCTCACAAATGTCGACAGTGAAGACAAAGGCACAGGCGCGTGAGCCTAGCTCAGCGAAACGCTATTGTTTGTACGAGACCTCGTGCATAGGAGGCACTTTCCAAAGCCACGCGCTCGTGCCATGCCTTTGTCTGCACTGCTAGAACAGCGTCCTGAGACTGGCTGAAAGAAAGCAGGGCAAAGGGTGGGGTGCGCGAGCGTCTTGAGACGCGGAATTCCGCTCGGCACGGCTCAAATTATACTTCGTTTCACTTTACCTGCGAGCGAAGCCAAAGCTAGAAGCGCGAGACCAGCGCTTTTTGCATTTCTCCCCAGCTCGCGCGCTCGAGCAAAGCCTGAACGCACGGAGCTTCCGTGCTCGCGCTTCCAGTTTTGCCTTCGCTCGCACATAAGGTGAAACGAAGTATAGTCAGTATAGTCGTAGCACAAATTTAGAGCACGCGACCACCGCTAGGGGCTGTTTCGCGGCCTGTGGTTGGCCCGAGATGCTCGCCTATTCAAACCAATGTATGGCCAAACTCTCTCAATAAACGGCTCTGCGTGCCCGCGGCTGACAGTGTCGCCGGCGGCCAAACGGCGAAACTGTGTTAGAGCGAAATAAAATATCTCGTTGCCTTAAGGCTGCGGTCCCACGGCAGCCATCTTGAACAAGGCGTTAGTTCAACCAATAGATGGCGACACGCACCCGTGGGGTGGCCGAAACATTGGTTCACGGTGGGATGGCTCGAGCACCATCACG